>SJYQ01000474.1:1587332-1638031 GCA_006410935.1 Redunca redunca
ACCAGACCACCTCATCTGCCTCTTGAGAAATCTGTATGCAGGTCAGGAAGCAACAGTTAGAACTGGACATGGAACAACAGACTGCTTCCAAATAGGAAAAGGAGTATGTCAAGGCTGTATATTGTCACCCTGCTTATTTAACTTATATGCACAGTACATCATGAGAAACTCTGGACTGGAAGAAACACAAGCTGGAATCAAGATTGCCGGGAGAAATATCAATAACCTCAGACATGCAGATGACACCACCCATATGGCAGAAAGTGAAGAGGAGCTAAAAAGCCTCTTGATGAAAGTGAAAGAGGAGAGCGAAAACGTTGGCTTAAAGTTCAACATTCAGAAAACAAAGATCATGGCATCTGGTCCCATCACTTCATGGGAAATAGATGGGGAAACGGTAGAAACAGTGTCAGACTTTATTTTTTGGGGCTCCAAAGTTACTGCAGATGGTGACTGCAGCCATGAAATTAAAAGACACTTACTCCTTGGAAGAAAAATTATGACCAATCTAGATAGTATATTCAAAAGCAGAGACATTACCTTACAGACTAAGGTCCGTCTAGTCAAGGCTATGGTTTTTCCTGTGGTCATGTATGGATGTGAGAGTTGGACTGTGAAGAAGGCTGAGCGCTGAAGAATTAGTGTGTTTGAACTGTGGTGTTGGAGAAGACTCTTGAGAGTCCCTTGGACTGCAAGGAGATCCAACCAGTCCATTCTGAAGGAGATCAACCCTGGGATTTCTTTGGAAGGAATGATGCTGAAGCTGAAACTCCAGTACTTTGGCCACCTCATGGGAAGAGTTGATTCATTGGAAAAGACTCTGATTCTGGGAGGGATTGGGGGCAGGAGGAGAAGGGGACGACCCAGGATGAGATGCCTGGATGGCTACATGGACACGATGGACGTGAGCCTGAGTGAACTCTGGGAGATGGTGATGGACAGGGAGGCCTGGAGTGCTGTGATTCATGGGGTCAAAAAGAGTCAGACATGACTGAGCGACTGAACTGAACTGACTGAACTGATATAGCCATGAGCCCAGTAGCTACAGGACTGCCCTTCCTATACACCTGTGCCTTAGTCATGACTGGTGATTTAGAAATGCAAGAAGTTCTGTAAGGGGGATTTCTTGGAAGACTGCATTCAAGGAGCTGATTTAGCTGAAAGATGGGACTCTTCCCTTCCCTACTTTCTTCCTAACTGTATTCTGGATTTTAGTTGTGATGGCTGAAAGTCCTGCAGTTGTATTGCACAATCATGTAACCTTGGAGATGGATACCACCCAAGCTCTGGCTGGCCCACCTCCAGCTTTGTTTCAGAGGGAGAGAAAAATCAAGTTTATCTTGCTAAAGTTATAGTTGTTTTAGTTTTTTGCAATGTGCATCCAAACTTAATCCTGATACTACGTGTTTAATATGCTATAGCCTTATTATTTTGTTGGGTTTTGTGAATATATTTATGTTTTACATTTCTCTAGTTTTTCGTATTATAAATTGATTCATCAGCCATTATACCTAAGTTGTATAAATGCTAAATTCTGATTATAAGCTTGCTTTCCTTTGGATTTTTAATTTTTATACTTTCGTATCATCTTTCCATTCTTGTTTTCTACATATATGTACAGCCTGGGCCATGTCCTCTCTTATAACCTCATCCATATCCATATCTGCAGGGTAAAACAGACTGAGAGCTGTGTGTGGAGAACCAAAGAAGAATGAATTACAGGGACATGAATGAAGGGTGGTGGCCCTTGTTACTCATCATGAATATTCTTCAGTAGGATCACATTCCCCTGCCCTTCTGTGTTATCACCACCCCCAAGTTTGCCATGACCATGGAAGATACTTTGGCCAGTGGAATTAGAGTAGAGGAGATATGTCACTTCCAAATGGAAGTATTATTTTCTGTACCATTAGCTGGAATGCAGATATAATGACAGGAGCTGGAGTAGCCATGTTAAACCAAAAGTAAGCAGCCCAGGTGTAAGATGTGACAAGAAAGAAGTGGGCCCTCATCTCTGTGGAGAGACCTGTACTAACATTATATGACAGAGAATTGAAATTGTATTGTATTTAAGAAAATGTTATTTAGGTTTTGATTACAGTCATTGAACCTGTAACCTAACAGTCAGAATAACTGATCTTTGTGTTAGCCTTGTCTTGACATTAGGGTCTGAATGAGACTATATCTACTGATGCATACTTAGAAGTGAGTCAAGTGACAACCCTGCCCTCTGGAAGCTGTGCTCTAGTGTGGGATTCAGAAACTGAAGCAAGAACAAAGCCACATGGAAGGAGAGATTCATGATCCTGTAGAAACCCTTGGGAGGGGAACCTCAATCCATCCTGATCTCAGGAGGTTGCTTGAAGTAGGGACAATCCTCTCTCAGTCTCCTCACAAATAGGTCATGGTGCAAAGTTTCATGTAAAAATGATTTATTTCAAATTCTTTCCAGAAGGCTTTCCCTTTTGATCCAGTGCTTAAGATGTGCATTTGAGACCTGGTTTGGGAAGATTTCAAACGCTCCAGGGCAACTAAGCTGGTGACCCACAGCTACTGAGCCTGAGTGACCTAGAGTCTGTGATTTACATCAAGAGAAGCAAAGGATTGAAAAGCCAGTTCACTGCAATTACAGACTAGCCCCTGCTCGCTGGCAATATAGAAGTCCTGAGTAGCAATGAAGTCCTGCTGCTGCTGCTAAGTCACTTCAGTCGTGTCTGACTCTGTGAGTCCCCGTAGACGGCAGCCCACCAGATTCCCCCATCCCTGGGATTCTCCAGGCAAGAAGAGTGGAGTGGGTTGTGATTTCCTTCTCCAATGCATGAAAGTGAAAAGTGAAAGTCAAGTTGCTCAGTCGTGTCTAATCCTCAGCGACCCTATGCACTGTAGCCTTCCAGGCTCCTCCATTCACGAGATTTTCCAGGCAAGAGCACTGGAGTGGGGTGCCATTGCTTTCTCCTCAATGAAGACCTAGTGTTGGCAAAAGAAAAAAAAAAAAAGATTCTCCAAGAGAAACCAGTGACGTCTCAGGGGAAGCAGGACATGAAAAATGATGAAACCAGTCTGGGTCTGATATTATGCAAGTCATGGAGAGGGAAGCTACAGGCTGTTTTCACAGGGAACTTGGGATATAAGTTGTGCCTCAAAAATGTCCCAACCCAAGGCTAGGGAGCTGGGATTTCACTCTCCCACTAGTGCCTCCCTCTCATCCTTCAACTAACACCCAGCTGGTGTCTCCAAGCCCTTGTATTAGATCCTCCAAAGACAAATCAAAGATGACACTAGAAGCAAAAGACACCAAAGCTCAGGAAAATGCGAACTCAGATAATGTCTAGGTTTCTGCAACCTTACTGCTATCTCCAACATCATATCTGAAATCCTTCGAGTCTAAAGAACTCCATGGGTCTCTATATGTAAGCATTTTTTTTAAATTCAGGTTTTAGTTTATATAGGAGTGTAGTTGATTTGCAGCATTGCATTAATCTTAGTTGTATGAGAAATTAATTTCCTTATACATATACCTGTATCCATTGTTTCTTAGATTCTTTTTCCCATACAGGATATTACAGACTATTGAGCAGAATTCCTGTGCTGTGCAGTTGATTATCTATTAAATACAGTATTATACATAGATTAATCTCAAACTCTCAATTAATCCGTCCGCCAACTTTCCACATTGGTAAATATAATTATTGTTTTGATGGAGGGATGTGTCTATAGGCACTTTTTGGATCAGGTTCTGTGCTTGTGAGAGTGGAGTGGTCAGGGAAAGCAAGCCTGAGAGAGACACATTTAAGATTATGCTGAATGTGGAGAAGGACCTGGTCATGCAAAAATCTGAGAGAAAATCATTCTAGATTGGGGAAGTCGACCCTGCTAAGGACCAAGTTAAACAAGTTTAATGAATGGCTACAGTTCCACTGCCAATCTTCCTTCCATGCTTGTAACTTGACCCACAGGTCAACCACCATGACCTCATCCCATGCTTCAGCTGTGAGTTAGCAGCAATGAGCCATGTCAGACTTCCCAAGAAAGGAGAACCAGGGGTTATCACGAGGCTGAATATGCTCTGGACTCAGGGACTTGTCCACAAACTAGTTATCACCAGGAGCATCAGGTTCCAGGGACACCACCAATACTCTGACTATCTCCATGTACTTGTCCTCAGGAGTAGAAAAGCCAAGGAACTGATAGAGCAAAGAAACCTGTAATGACTCTTGTTTCATCTTGCCTCATGTGATTCCCACGGCCCTTTGACCACACTGCTCTCTGCCCAAAACTCTTTCCCCTTTTGCTTCTTCAAAGGCGGGTTGTGAATAACATCAGCACCTGACTGTGAAGCCTGGTGGCTGGAACTCTAATCACAGTCAGCTGGGACCCAGAGATGTCCAGCCTTGTCCTGTGTTTCTGTCCTTTTTATCCAACCAGATTCATAAAGCAAAGTCCCTACAAAATATAAGAGTGACTGTAATTCTCTCAAGGCCTTAGAATTTCCAAGGTCTATTTGGAGCATCAAAGTGGGAACACATCCCCTGCATCCAGGCTAGTCTCAGACCCCGACCTCGCTCATCCAGTGGTTCCCTGAGGAAACATAAGGCACATATCTAAGTTGCCAGAAGGCTGAGAAGAGAATGCTTCTCGCGGTGAATGCAGGTTCATGGCATCCAGTCAAACAAAGGTCTGTGTTGTCTGAATGAGGATTGGGAGTCTTGAGGATTCTGAGTTGGGAGTGAGTCAGTCACCATCTGCATGACAGCCTCCTAGGGTCACTACAGCTGGGGCTCTCCCACTGTGCCTGGAACCCAGAAGAAACAGCCCTGAATATTGCATTTCTGCTGCTACAGGGAGGCAAGTCTGCTAATAAAATTGGAACCAGACTTGAGGGGCAACGTGAAAGAAACTTCCACTCTGGTGCTTGCAGACATCTGAGAGCTACCCAGCAGTGAATGCAATGGAGTTTTCTCTCATCTTTCTATTCCTGGAAGTCTCCTAGCCTGGGAACCGGAGTTCTTGGGTTCCACATCTTCGCTAACCTACCTACAGCTAAGGTGAGTCATACATCCCAGGGTTTTGTTTCCCATTTGTTGGATGAGGGAGTCTGAACATGCTCCTGAACACTTGTTCCAGAATGAGGCTCAATTGCAATCAGTGGACAAGTGGCTCAGAGGTGGCTGTTGCTGAGGATGATGAGGTTGCCTCTGGTGGGCAGGGGGATGTAACTGTCTGGTGATGTTCATCCTAGTCTCAGGACTGAGAGTTTTAGACCACTTGACACACAGCTGCTGTGCCATCGAGGACCTTAGAGGCCTTGCGCCCTGGAACTTACCATCAATTGGGTTCTGTGGGATGAGATCAGGTAGTTATAATTCAGATGTTACCAATGGGGAAGCATGTAGATTCCTCAGCAGAAACCCAAATTTGGGTGATGAATCATCTCTTCAAGAAAACTCTGGGAACTAGATATGCCAGGACTCTTAGACAAATTTTGTAGTATTTTAAATACTTTTTAAAGTAGGTCATCTTTTGGATGATCTGCCATTTGGTCTCTGGCTTGGGATGATACCCACAGTTAGAGTAGAATCAAAGAGCCTCTGGGGGACGCTGTCCCTCTCCCTTTGTCTCATTAGGAGTGAGTAGAGCTCTCTCCCCTCCACATCTGGAGCAGGAATTCCAGCAAGAAAGACATGACTTGCACGTTTAACTGGAAAACTCAAGAAGGTCTGGCCCTCTGAAAGGCACTATTCTTTTCCCAGTGTTTTTTCCTTCCCTCCTCAGTCCTGTGCACACTGCCCACCTCCTGGTTACTGGGTTCTGAATTTTTCTGCCCTTCACTTGTAGATATCTAGGCAGTCCCACTTGTGGCTCCCTCCCTACCCAGGCCCAATCCCTAACCTGCAGATCGCACTAAAGGANCCTAATCTGCAGATCGCACTAAAGGAGGGAAAACCAAGACGGGTCTTCCCAGTCCATTCTTTCTAAAAATGCCTGTATTCCTTCTGCTTCCAGACCCTATCCTGAGTTATCAACATCTACAGCTAGATGACTGAGCTTAGGAGAGGAATGGAGATACAGATGGGGGAAGGGGGTGGTAAGGGTGTCAGTTGTGGGGGACAGTTTTCAGATGACAAGAGATGCGTTGGAGTAAGGAGCATGTGGTCCACAATCACTCATTCATTTGGGACCTGCCTAAATCTGTATTTTTGGACTTCTCAGGGTATCACTAAGACAGAACCTTCAAAATGGACTTTCCATAAACCTCTTATGCAAAAAATTTCAAACATAACAAATATAAGAATGAAGAGTGTCATGAACCCTATATTTCATCATTTGGCATCTATAACTACAAAACTAACCTCTTAGTCCCACAGGTTGTCATAGACTTGAGCCTATGCAACCTCAAGGTGGTGGCCAATTGAGTTCCCAGTGAAGACATTCTTGACTTGCATCAGTCTTTCTCTTCTTGCTATGCTCTCACATGTGGTGGTGGAAGGGAAGGAAGAAGAGGGAGAATAAGAGAGAGAAAGAAGGAGAAGTTAATCCCATCATGAGGGACCACCGTTATAACTCCATGTCAACCTGGGTACCTCCCAAAGGCCCTACTTCCTATTACCATCACATTGGCAGTCAAGGGTAGACACAGTACAATCCATAGCAGATATGCATAGCATAGCAGCTCTCTGTTTTTAAATCAAGACAGACTATCATTTCATTCTCTCTGTTTTAACTCTTATTCATTTTACCTCAAGTATTTTAGGGAAAGATGAATATTTCACCAAATCTACATAATGAGTATTTGTGGTAGAATGATAGGATATGAAAAAAAATGCTCTTTTGTTCCCCCCAAAAATGAACATTTTATATCCAGTCCATGTGCAAATTTCCCTGATGCTCAAAAAGCAGATGTCTTTTCACAGTTTATTGAGAGAATGTAGTCATACGTTGCACTTGGTTGTTCTCCTTTAGGACTAAATAACTGTTCCTCTCCCAATTTTAATGTCATTCATTTGTTCAGAAACTGGGCGGAAGCATGGTGTTTTGTCTTACAGAATGTTCCACTATTGGTTTTAGAGCAGGAGTCCACAATACCAGCACAGTGGGTCAGGACCAGTACCAGTCCTTGGTCTATTAGGAACCAGACCTCCACAGAAGGAGGTGAGCTGAAAGCCAGTGAGCTCCCCATCACTTTCTCATCACCCCCAGAAGGGACAGTCTAGCTTGTTTTCCTGGAACTGTTTGTAGTTACGTAACCTATGCTTACTAGAAACAAAAATATCTTAAATATTGATGATTATTTTCCTTTTTCAGTGCTCAGAATGGTGAGTCGGTGTCCTAGCAGTCTATCACAGTGACAAATTACATGTTTCTTATTAACATTTGGACACATTCGGCCAGCTTAAAATTCAATATTAAAAAACTGAGACCATGGGATCCAGCCCCATCCTTCATGGCAAATAGAAGGAGAAAAGGTGGAAGCACTGAGACATTTCTTCATCTTAGCCTCTAAAACCACTGTGGATGGTGCCTGCAGCCATGAAATCAGAGGACATTTGCTTCTTGGCAGGAAAGCTATGAGAAGGAATCTCCACACTGTTCTCCGTAGTGGCTGTTCTAGTTTACATTCCCACCAACAGTGTAAGAGGGTTCCCTTTTCTCCACACCCTCTCCAGCATTTACTGCTTGTAGACTTTTGTATCGCAGCCATTCTGACTGGTGTGAGATGGTACCTCATTGTGGTTTTGATTTGCATTTCTCTGATAATGAGTGATGTTGAGCATCTTTTCATGTGTTTGTTAGCCGTCCATATGTCTTCTTTGGAGAAATGTCTATATAGTTCTTTGGCCCATTTTTTGATTAGGTCATTTATTTTTCTGGAATTGAGCTGCATAAATTGCTTGTATATTTTTGAGATTAGTTGTTTGCCAGTTGATTCATTTGTTATTATTTTCTCCCATTCAGAAGGATGTCTTTTCACCTTGCTTATAGTTTCCTTTGTTGTGCAGAAGCTTTTAATTTTAATTAGATCCCATTTGCTTATTTTTGTTTTTATTTCCAGTATTCTTGGAGGTGGGTCATAGAGGATCCTGCTGTGATTTATGTCGGAGAGTGTTTTGCCTATGTTCTCCTCTTGGAGTTTTATAATTTCTGGTCTTACATTTAGATCTTTAATCCATTTGGAGTTTATTTTGTGTATGGTGTTAGAAAGTGATCTATTAAAAAAAAAAAAGAAAGTGATCTATTTTCATTCTTTTACAAGTGGTTTGCATACACACTGAGGTGAAAGAGACACGTGTACCCCAATGTTCATCGCAGCACTGTTTATAATAGCCAGGACATGGAAACAACCTAGATGCTCATCAGCAGATGAATGGATAAGAAAGCTGTGGTACATATACACAATGGAGTATTACACAGCCATTAAAAAGAATAAATTTGAATCAGTTCTAATGAGGTGGATGAAACTGGATCCTGTTATACAGAGTGAAGGAAGCCAGAAAGCAAAACACCAATACAGTATACTAACACATACATATATGGAATTTAGAAAGATGGTAATGATAACCCTGTATGTGAGACAACAAAAGAGACACAAATGTATAGAACGGACTTTTGGATTCTGAGGGAGAGGGAGAGGGTGGGATGATTTGGGAGAATGGCATTGAAACATGTATACCATCGTGTAAGAAACGAATCGCCAGTCTGTGTTCAATACAGGATAAAGGAGGCTTGGGGCTGGTGCACGGGGATGATCCAGAGAGATGATATGGGGTGGGAGGTTGGAGGGGGTTCAGGAATGGGAACTCATGTACACCCTTGGCGGATTCGTGTCAATGTATGGCAAAACCAATACAGTATTGTAAAGCAAATTAAAGTAAAAATTAAAATAAAAAAAAGAAAGCTATGAGAAACATAAACAGTGTGTTGAGAAGCACAAACATCATTCTGCCCAACAAACTGGTAGATGTCTGGCCTTTTCATTTGGACTCCTAAACATTCTGGCCAGTCCCCACTGGTCTTTGAAGTCCCTCACTTTTCTGGTCCTTCATGATTCCCAAAATAATTTTGTGCATTTCTCTACCCAGTCCTGAAATCAGCCATCTCTTTAAGATCTTCTGATGGGAAATGAATTTAGAAGCTCCATGTTAGACCTCAGAATAGGCACTGCCGTCAAGTTGTTACTGCTTCTAGGCTTTACAGTGGTTGGAGGAGGAAGTACCCATTTTTCCTTAAAAATTAAAATAAAAAGGAATATAGTTAGTTGGTACAAACTTATGCTTTCAGTTCAATATTTAAGATAGCATTGTTTGAATTAAACATGTATATGTTATGTGTGAACCTTTTTTCCTAGGAACTGAAAGGCTTACTTTAAAACATTAGTTTTAATTATATTCTTGCTTTTACGTGTTAACATACATACAATTCTGTCACAATAACAGAAACAATATGAGAAACAATAACTTGTTGAATTTTGCTCGCCTCAGCTGTGATGGTGGTGCAGATGCATGATGGCTACAATGGCAGCGCAGAAGTGTGGCAGAGAGGAACTACCTCATGTCCCAATCAGGGGCAGCAACCAAGATGACCTACCCTTCTTCCAAAGTAAAGAGCAGTGGTTGTGCTTTGCTAGAGTGCAGTGAAGTGATACCCCACGTCCAAGGTAAGAGAAACCTAAGTAAGACAGTAGGCGCTGAGAGAGGTCATCAGAGGGCAGACAGACTGAAACCACATGCACAGACAACTAGCAATTTGGCACACGGACCACAGCCTTGTCTAACTCAATGAAACTAAGCCATGCCATGTGAGACCACCCTAGACGGATGGGTCATGGTGGAGAGGTCTGACAAAATGTGGTCCACTGGAGAAGGGAATGGCAAACCACTTCATTATTCTTGCCTTGAGAACCCCATGAACAGTATGATAAGCAAAAAGATAGGACACTGAAAGATGAACTCTCCAGGTCGGTAGGTGCCCACTATGCTACTGGAGATCAGTGGAGAAATAACTCCAGAAATAATGAAGGGATGGAACCAAAGCAAACACAACACACATTTGTGGGTGGGACTGGTGAGAGAAGCAAGATTTGAAGCTGTAGAGAGCAATATTGCACAGGAACCTGGATTGTTAGGTCCATGAATCAAGGCAAATTGAAAGTGGTCAAACAGGAGATGACAAGAGTGAACACAGACATTCTAGGAAGCAGCAAACTTAGATGGACTGGAATGGGTGAATTTAATTCAGATGACCAATATAGCTACTTCTGTGAGCAGGAATCCCTTAGAAGAAATGAAGTAGACATCATAGTCAACAAAAGAGTCTAAAATGCGGTACTTGGATGCAATCTCAAAAATGACAGTATGATCTATATTCGTTTCCACGGTAATCCAAGTCTATGCCCCCATCAGTAAGGCTGAAGAAGCTGAAGTTGAACAGTTCTATCAAGACCTACAAGACCTTCTAGAACTAACACCCAAAAAACGTATCATTCTCATTGTAGGGGACTGGAACGCAACAGTAGGAGTCAGGAAATACCAGGAGTAACATGCAAATTTGGCCTTGGAGTGAAGAATGAAACAGAGAAAAGGCATTCTGACAAGAGAACGCACTGGTCATAGCAAATACCCTCTTCCAACAACACAAGAGAAGGCTCTGCACATGGACATCACCAGATGGTTGGCACCAAAACCAGATTGATTATATTCTTTGCAGCCAAAGATGGAGAAGCTCTATACAAGCAGCAAAAACAAGACTGGGAGCTGACGGTGGCTCAGATCATGAACTCCTTATTGGCAAATTCAGACTGAAATTGAAGAAAGTGGAGAAAAGCACTAGACCATTCAGATACGGCCTAAATCAAATCCCTTAGGACTATACAGTGGAAGTGAGAAATAGATTTAAGGGACTAGATTTAATAGACAGAGTGCCTGATGAACGATGGACGGGGGTTCATGACTTGTACAGGAGACAGGAATCAAGACCATCACCAAGGAAAAGAAATCCAAAAAAGCCAAATGGCTGTCTGAGGAGGCCTTACAAATATCTGTGAAAAGAAGGGAAGCAAAAAGCAAATGAGAAAAGCAAAAATTTACCCACTTGAATGCAGAGTTCTGAAGAATATCAAGGAGAGATAAGAAAGCCTTCCTCAGCAATCAATGCAAAAGAAATAGAGGAAAACAACAGAATGGGAAAGACTAGAGATCACTTCAAGAAAAGTAGAGATACCAAGGGAATATGTCATGCAAAGATGAGCTCAATAAAGGACAGAAATGGTCTGGACCTAACAGAAGCAGAAGATATTAAGAAGAAGTGGCAAGAATACAGAGAGGAACTGTACAAAAAAGATTTTCACGACCCAGATAATCACGATGGTGTGATCACTCACCTAGAGCCAGACATCCTAGAATGTGAAGTCAATGGGCCTTAGGAAGCATCACTATGAACAAAGCTAGTGGAGGTGATGGAATTCCAGTTGAACTATTTCAAATCCTGAAAGATGATGCTGTGAAAATGCTGCACTCAATATGCTAGCAAATTTGGAAAACTCAGCAGTGGCCACAGAACTGGACAAAGTCAGTTTTCATTGAAATCCACCCCCCCAAAAAAGACAATGCCAAAGATTGCTCTAACTACCACACAATTGCACGCATCTCACACACTAGTAAAGTAATGCTAAAAATTCTCCAAGCCAGGCTTCAGCAATACGTGAATCATGAACTTCCAAATGATCAAGCTGGTTGTAGAAAAGACAGAGGAACCAGAGATTGTACTGCCAACATCTGATGGATTATCAAAAAAGCAAGAAATTCCAGAAAAACACCTACTTCTGCTCTACTGACTATGCCAAAGCCTTTGACTGTGTGGATCACAACAAAATCTGGAAAATTCTGAAAGAGATGGGAATACAAGACCACCTGAATTGCCTCTTGAGAAACCTGTATGCAGGTCAGAAAGCAGCATTTAGAACTGGACTTTTGAAAGTTGGTGTTGGAGAAGAATCTTGAGTGTCCCTTGGACTGCAAGGAGATGCAACCAGTCCATCCTAAAGGAAAACAGTCCTGAATGTTCACTGGAAGGACTGATGCTGAAGCCGAAACTCCAAATCTTGACCACCTGATGCAAAGAGCTGACTCATTTGAAAATTCCCTGATGTTGCGAAAGATTGAGGGCAGGAGGAGAAGGGAATGACAGAGGATGAGATGGTTGGATGGCATCACCAACTCAAGGGACATGAATATGTGTGAACTCCAGTTCATGGACTCACAAAGAGTCAAACACAATTGATCAACTGAACTGAACTGAAGTTTTTGAATATATTGTCAGATTTCTTTCCATTTATTCTTTTGGTTTTCTTTGGTTTTGTTTTTGATGGGCAGGATTTTTGTTTTTCCTTAGAAGATATTCCACTCTGAATTTAGAAACATAAGTCTGAATTTGAAAGCCACTTAAGTAATGTGTTGTTATAGGTAGCTAGTCAACAACTTGTTGCAATTAGATTTATTAGTCTTTGTTCTCAATTCGTTCAGTTCAGATCAGTCCTTCAGCTGTGTCCGTCTCTTTGCAACACCATAGACTGCAACAGACCAGGCTTCCCTATCCATCACCAACTCCTGGCTCTTTCTCAAGCTCAATTCCATCGACTTGGTGATGCTCTCCAACCATCTCATCATCTGTCTTCTGCTTCTCCTCTTGCCTTCAATCTTTCCGAATATCAGGGTCTTTTCCAATGAGTCAGCATGTTTCGTATGCATACAGTATCTTTTAAAATCAACCAACATGAATTCAATTCCTCTCTGTTCCCAATGCACTCCCAACTCTAGGCCAGAAACAAAAATCTGCAGAGACTGAAGGCTGATTCCAGCACATCGCTGTGGAGATTTTGTTCCCCCCGGCCTTTTTTTTTTTTCGGGAAAATAAAATTAGTTGCTAACATTAAAATCAGTACATTGTACATAAATATCCAAACTGCTGATTCTCTTGAAAACATGGCCAACTGGCCTGCATTCCAGCATGGGTGAAGTGGAGGAAAGGTTAGACTTCTAGTTCTCTTAAGATAAAGACTACTTTTGTCTTGATCAACTTTGACTTTGAAGCCTTTAACCCAGAACCTAGCACACAGTCTTCCTTGTACAGTTGTTGGATGATATACAATATCTTGTGGATGCGTATGAAATTTCTTCCAATACTGAAAGCATGCAATTGAAGTACTATTCTACCCTAAATCTTTGATGCAGCCTCGCATCATAGGTGCAACTGATGTCTGCCATTAGACCCACTACCTAAAGCCAGTTGTATGTCCCTGGGCTGTCCCTGAAGAATTCACTTTGCCATTTGACAACTTATCATCCTAGCAATGTCCTCACCAACGAAGACAGTGATGAATATCTCACGAAGTAGCTAGGAAGATGACATGAAACCACACCTGTCGAGCATGGCCCCTAATATCCATTTTCATGATGTTGTTAGCAGTTTTTTCTCCAAGTAGGCAAGGTTTTCCATCTTCTTAGATGTCCATGCAGATCAGCTTGATTTTCCAGCCAAGATTCAAGGAAGAGATTACAGCTCAATTCTCTGTATTCTGAAAGCTTCAAAGTCCATTTGCCAAGGACACTGATGAAGATAAAGTTTTTATTGAGACCTTTGTGTTTTTATCAGATTTTTTAGTAGTTTGAGGGAAAACTAGGGTAGGTCAGAGCATATATAACTAGGGGCTCCCAGTCACCACTACATACTAAGAACCCAAACTTCCCTGAGTACTTGGAGCCAGGAAAGAAGCATGAAGTGGCTTGTGCTCCTCGGGCTGGTAGCCTTCTCAGATTGTGTAGTCAAGTAAGTACAGGGACGGTAAGCCACATTATATTCCTTCCTTGGATTTTTCTTTTCATCTGATTATTCCAACCATCAGGTTTAGAAAAGAAAGGAATATTTAAAGTTCCACTCGTACTTATTGATAAGTAACTTGCTATAGGGACTGTGGATCCCAAGGTCTTGGTGTAGATTTGGGTTGCACAAATCTTGGGGTCCAGTCATGTCATGACCTATTGAAAATGCAACTCCTTGCAACTGTTCAGTGCACAGTCTATGCAGATGTTGATGTGGCCCTATGGAATAGCACTTTTCTACATTTTGTTCAATATGTCCTCTTTTTTCCCTGTCTATTTCAGTGTGTATATGCCTATGTCTGCATCTCTGTATCACTGTCATTTATCTCTCTATTTCTTTGGAAGTCACTGGGAATGTATTTCTCTTTGTGTTGTTTGCTTTTAGTTTTTCATTTGACTCTTCCTTCCTTCTCAAGCCTCTCTCAACTCTCTCTTCTCTTTCAACTTGGAGAAAGAAACACTGTCTTATATCTGACAAGGAATGTGACCACAGCCAACTCAGAAACCTATTGCATTTTAAATTTCTCCCTTGTAAAAGAGGATATGAGTCCCCCTTCTACCTCCTTCCTTGAGGTTCTTTGAGAAGGAATAAGCGGGATGGCAACAGCAATGTTAATGGCTGTCATTGTTAACACTTCCTATTTATCAGGTATCTTATATCCATCACTTCACTTATCCCCAAGATATTCTATTTGGAGGGTTTGTATAGTAACATTCCACCATTTTGCTGAAGGGGAGACTGAGACACCACATGGTCATATGGCTTACCCAAGATAGCAGAAAAGAACCTGTATTCAAATCTATGTATTTGCCATGGTATATGCATAAAATTCTGATAATAATGTGCCTCATAAAAATGATTAGAAAACACACAAGGCCATTAAAATGACAGTTATACATTAACACTGACAGTTAATTGTAGCATCTTCTTTGTTTTCTTCATCAAACGCTCGGAGTAAGAATACCTCTAAGGAGAGTGAAGACCATGAGAAAAACCCTCAGTGGAAAAAACATACTGAACAATTTCCTGAAGGAGCATGCTTATAGACTGTCCCAGATTTCTTTTCGTGGCTCAAATATAACTGTTCTCCCGCTGAGAAACATCAGAGATGTGAGTATTTTGGGAGGATGATGCTCCACAGTGCTCCCTAGGGCTCTAGCTTAGCATGGGACTCATCTAGAGGTGCCCGGTGGGTTGTTGGGTTTGGGGTTCCTGCAGGAGGCTAAGACACTGGAAACAGGGACCCCACCCAGAGGAGAAGGCACCCTCATCCTCAACTGTTGGTCTTTGTGACTGGCCTGGCAATTACCAGGTGGCAGGTAAATATCCATTTCTGTGTCAAACATGTGTCATTAGTTTGAGAGTGATTGTTCCTTCTGAAATAAATGAGTGCCTCAGTTACAGATGAAGAGTGAACTATCACTGATCAAAAGGTAGAACCAAATGCAAAACAGTTTTGAATCCCCAGGTAGAGGAATTCAGTTTCCCCAGATGCAAGAACGACAACAGTAAAAAGTTACTGAACTTGTATTTCGTGTATGGTCATAACAATCTAACTCAGTGCTTACTGTTTTTAGATTAGAAACGGGTTTATTTTGTCTTCAAAAATGCCCATGCAAGCCTGAGAGATAGGCAAAGAGTAAATACATGTCAAATGAAAGGGTCACCTGTGTGGTATTGATTGGATGTGGTCTGAGTTTAGAGGAGTGGCTGGAGTTGATCAAGAAGGACCTCCTGGAGAAGGGGATGGTAAGGCTGGGTTTGAAGAGACTACAGAGCTTCTCAAATGAAGGCACCAGGACTTCCCTGGGTGTCCAGTGGTGTTGGAGGCCCAGTGGTTATGCCTCTGGTCTTCCCATGCAGGAGGTACCACGTCAACGCCAGTTCATAGAGTCAATATCTTGCATACAATGTAGCACAGGAAAAATATATCAAATGCAGATACCTCTGTGACCAAAGTTTGTGAAGTGAACGGTGGTTAGAAAATGGTCTTAAGAGATATGTGACACCCAGAGGGACACGTCAATGTAGGAATAGAGGGTAGCCAATCTGCACTAACCCACTCCCTCCTTTTCCATGTAGAGATTCTATGTGGGTAACATCACCATTGGAACACCCCCTCAGGAATTCCAGGTTATCTTTGACACAGGCTCATCTGTTTTGTGGGTGCCTTCCATCTTTTGCAACAGCTCAACCTGTTGTGAGTAGACACCCCCTACCCGGATGATCTTTCAATTTCTCTGCCACCCTGTTTCCACCCTTGGCACCTGATGACACTCATCTCTTGTGTCTGCAGCTACACATGTTAGGTTCAGACATCATCAGTCTTCCACCTTCCGGCCTACCGATAAGACATTCTGGATCACCTATGGAGCTGGGAGAATGAAAGGAGTTGTTGCTCATGACACAGTTCGGGTAACAGTGTAACAAATGCTGAGTCAGGACTGGATATGAGGTGACCACTGCTTGCAAAACAGATGCAGGACCATCTGGCAGGACTCTTCCTAGCCTAACTCCCATAGATATTGACCATCTTATCCACAGGATCATGTCTCTGGGGTGGCAGTGCCCATGGTGACACAAAAGAAAACAGACAAGTTAACCTAGACTGTGGCTTGAGGTGTGTACTTGCAGCTCCTCTGACCATGAGCAGTTCAAGGTTCATTTTGCTCAGAGCAAGAAGGGATAAAAGTACCCACTTTTATATTAACAGACTGTTCCAGCCACTTTCTGCTGATAACTGGTTTAATTCTGCAACAACCCCACAAAGCAGTTACTCTGATTAGCTCATGAGACATATGAGGAAACTGAGGTCCAGACAGCAAGGGCCTTGTTGAGAACACAGATGTGATAAAAGGTGGAGTTAGGCTGGCTTTTCAGGACTGAAGTTGCTGTAGGGTGTTTGGGGACAGGATAAAAGTGATCTGAAGACCCTGGGGCAGTCAAGGGCTTCAGGTATCCAGTAAGGGAAATTGGAGGCCTGAGAAGTCAAGGGGCCTGATAAATGAGTTCTCACTCTAGAGGACCCTTGAGAGTCTAATAAATCTATGGCTTGCCTCCCCCACAATACTTGAGTAGTTCCCCCATCTCTCTTTCTCTCTCATACACACTCACAGAAATATACACATATCCCCAAAAGTGAATTCCCCAGGCAGTGTTTTCATAGAACCCTGCAAGCAAGACTGTGTTTTCAGCTACTGTCTTCCTGGACAGATGCAGAATCCAGAGTACATTACAGAGAATTCAGTCCATTCCTGTCATTAGGTCACAGTGATGCCAAAGAGAAGGCTATCTTGCTCTCAATTGTTTTGTCAATAAGGTGGCACCAAAGCAATGTGGCCTGACTCTTGGTTGCCCACCTGGACAGAAGCCACAAGGCCAATTTGACTCACTCAGGTGGTGTTTTTCTGAGGGGCATATATTTTAAAATTCACAGCCTCTCTCAAATGGAACCCAAATTCCCATTTTACCTTGTGGGCAACCAAAGACAGAGCCCAGCCTCAATTCTTCTCTAAGGATCTAATGGCAATTCACTCCAGCCCAGTCCTAGCCCCACTTCACGTATCTGTAAGTGGTAACACTCTTCTCTCCCACAGATTGGGGACCTTGTAAGTACTGACCAGCCGTTTGGGCTAAGCATGGAAGTATACGGGTTTGAGGGAAGAAGCTTTGATGGCATCTTGGGCTTGAACTACCCCAAACAATCCTACTGTAGACCAATCCCCATCTTTGACAAGCTGAAGAATCAAGGTGCATTTTCTGAGCCTGTCTTTGCCTTCTACTTGAGCAAGTAAGTCTAAGATGGACAATTCCTTTCTCCAAATTAGCTGTAAGATGCTTTCAGTTGCACAAAAACTATAGAACACTTAATAAAGAAGTATCCTGAGAGTAACATAACCAAGGAAAGTATGGCCCCAGGGCCCTACCTGGTTTCACCACTGGCTTTTGTAAATAAAATTTTATTGGAACACAACCCTACTCCTGGGCTCAAGACCAGTAACTTGGTCTAGGGGGTAAGTCATGAGGGAGGCAAAAAGAAGGCAACAGGAAACAAGTTGGAGGAAAAAGCATTACAATTTGCTTATGAATTTGATAAGGAAGGAAGGAGAAGGATGGTGGATATCTTTCCTTCCTCATTAGCATTTAAAAGAGAGCCCAGGACCAGCTCCCCAACTTGTGGAGCCAGTGAGAAATGAAAGTGTGGGACACAAAAGTGTGGGAACACTCGTTCAAGCAATATTAGCCATTTCAAGACAGGGAGAGCAGAGGTGGGGTCCCTTCTGAGTGTGGGACCCTTTGGATATTGTAGATCACAGGCCAGTGGAGCCAATTCTGGGTGACCTGAACCCACACACTTACAACTCCCAGGCCTTGATTTTCCTGAAAAATGACAAGGTGGACAAGGGGAAAGCCAAAACAGTTCAGCACCCTGTCCTCTGAGGGTGTCTGACTACTCAGGTAACTGAAGGTCCAGGGCGTCTCAGAAGACATAGTGAGCGGAGCTCAGACAAGTGATTCAGCTTTTAAACTCCTCTGTGCCACTCATGAGACAGTAACAGACCACAGTCTGGATCTCTATCTCTCCTGGACTCGATTTCTGCATCTATACATGGGGACCTTATTAAGGCGTTGATGGTTGGACCAGCATAGCTCTCAGACAGTGCTGTTGTTACTGTCCTCCAAGGATTCCCCCCTCACTTCTCTCTACAGAGACGTGCAGGAGGGCAGTGTGGTGATGTTTGGTGGGGTGGACCACCGCTACTACAAGGGAGAGCTCAACTGGGTACCATTGGTCCAAGCGGGTGACTGGACTATACACGTTGACCGGTAAGCCTCTCGCTCTGAAGGTCATCCCAAGTGATGCTCCCATTACTGTACATGGACACAGGCAGACACACACAAATACATTCTCAGACGCACAGTCACACAGACATATACACCACCCACAACAACACAGACAGACACACAGACACTTGGAAACATATAAGCAGACACATATGAACCTACAAAGAGACACATAAAAACATGCATAGCTAGTCAGAGACACATAGGCACTCACGGAGACACATAGAAACACACATACAAACAAACACACAAGCACATAGATACACAAACAACCCATGGGTTCATAATCCCCAGGCCTTCTGAGCAAGGATCTGACCAGGGTCCTAAAAGGGTCCAGAGAGGTCTGTGCAGCTTGGAGAGGGGTGCACCCCCTGCCCTTTGAGGTGGGGAGCATGGTAAGAGGACTCTACTGTGTGGTGAACAGAGGATCGTGGAGAATTTCACCAGCCTGGACAGAGTTATGATAAGATGACCAACTGTTCAGGGCTACCTAGGAAGTAGGAAGTTCTCAGTACAGATAAATGTCAGTTAAAAAACAGGGACAGTCCTGAGAAAAATGGAGAAAACTGGTCTTCTTAAGGAGCAGATACCCAGCAGTGGAGAGAGGTTGGCTGCAGTCTTAAGACTTGAAAGCTACTAATAAAAAAGGCACCCCATGTTCATGGGCACATAGTGAGGCAGTGGCTATAACAGAGAATCAGGAAGGTGGGATCCAGGAGTGACCTGAGGACAAGAGGCATAATTGACAGGATTCTGTGTGATACCCTCAGTCAAAAGCTGACCTATCCTTGGGAGTTTGTGTGGGCTAGTCATGTATTTCCTGACCAGGGCTTCAGGGTCTGAGCTGGTTTTAGGAGCAGTGCTGGGAGACACCCTGTCCCAGAGGAGCCCCTCTCTCCCCCTACTATGAGAATCTGCTGCCCCTGAGAATCTCCATCTTCATTCTGTGTGCTACCTGTTATTTGTTCTCCATCAGATACAGCTCTCTGGATGTTTCTTATTGTTTTCCCAGTCTCTATTCATTCATTGAACAGACAAGCATTGGGCATCCACTGTGTGCCAGGCACTTTAGGGAGACAAGGAGAATAAAACTCGCCCTCACATCTAAGAAGGCAGATGTACATGAAGTGACTCGCCCAGATAGTGAATTGTGACTTTGGTACATTCTAGACATGAGGAGGAGAAGGCAATGGCAACCCACTAAAGTACTTTGCCTGGAAAATCCCAGGGACGGCAGAGCCTGGTGGGATGCTCTCTATGAGGTCGCACAGAGTTGGACACGACTGAAGTGAGTTAGCAGCAGCAGCAGCAATCATGAAGAAGGGTCTGAAGAGAATGACCAAGACAGGAGACTGATAAACACCAGGGGAGAGACTTCTCGAAAACAGTACAATTAAGGTGGAATCTGGGAGAAGAGAAGAAATAGGCTAGTTAAAGTGGAGTGGAGTTCTAGGAAGGAAGACCAGCTTGTGTCAAGGTACAAAAGATCCTGGTTTATTCAATTCCTGAATTTGAAGATGTCAGGAAGGTGCTGTGTTGAGAGCAAAGGAAAAGAGGGCAAGAGATGAAGGGCTGTTTATGAGACAGTCGGGAAGTGGGCAACTCTGGGGAGACTCAGAGTGACCTTGATGCCCACTTTCTTCCATTGTCTCCAGCATCACCATGAAAAGAAAGGTTATCGCTTGTTCTGAGGGCTGCACGGCCATAGTGGACACCGGGTCATCACATATCCAAGGCTCAGGAAGACTGGTCGATAACATACAAAAGCTCATTGGCACCAAGCCACGAGGTTCCAAGGTGAAGGGTCATGCCCCAGGGTCACTCCCAGTCTCCACACACAAGGATCTCCATACTCAACCTCTCACCCTCTCTCTCTAACAGCACTACGTTTCATGTTCTGTGGTCAATACTCTGCCCTCTATTATCTTCACCATCAATGGCATCAACTACCCAGTGCCAGCTCAAGCTTACATCCTCAAGGTGAGGGGACCATACTGAGGGTTCGGTCTCAAACTGGAGCTTGCAGGAACCCTTGGGCTGCTGTTGGGAGGAGGGAGCTCTCTGGAGGCCTTTTCACACCACTGCAGATGCTGTTGAGCCCTGTGGCTGGACCAGTGCCTCCCAGAAAACCAATCACTTGAGAGTAAAGTGCTGTGTGGGACACTGATTTTCCTGAAATACGTGTGGAGATAGCACACCATATGGCATGGTGGGAGTCAGGGAGAGGGGAACACTGAGGTCCTCAGTCCTCAAAGAGCTTCAATTCAATCTGAACCCTTAGGTGCATGAACATGAAATTCAGCTCTAGCAGTCTCTGAAATAGGCCATGTTACAAGGAGAATGGCTGGGGACATTCCAAGTATGAAGTCCCAGCATAAGTTAATGGTCTGCCTTACTTTCTCAAGATTTTTCTGGTTTGAATGGTAAATTACATGGTCAGTCTAGTCCTCGCCTGCATCTTCCCCTTGCTCTCAAGCAGGTCCTCCTTTGTCAGCTGGGATACCCGACCCCTCAGTGGGGAGGTTGTATAATAAGGCATATAAAGGGTGCACAGTGACTGCTCAGCCCAGGCACAGGGTGAAGACTTCATGTCAGCTCCCTGTGAGAGTTCAGAACAGGCTGATGGGCTCAAAGAAGGCTTTGAGGAAGAGAGGAAATTTCAGGAATTCTAAAATGACAAACTCATTGAGCTATATGGAGGGTTGCTTCGTTCTAGGCAAAAGTGCACTGGATTCTATGCAAATGTCATCTCAAGGTGCTCTGCATTAAGGCACTGGGACTTATTAGGGCTGATGAGGGCTATGGACTGACCAGTGGGGATGGGGAACCAGAGTACCTTACCCACCCAAGCCTGGAGTGCCCAAAGAGGGTGAGTGTGGGCCGAAGGAGGCTTCTTATAGTTCCTGAGTTAAGTGTTCAAGAACGTGTTTTGGGCACTGATCTATTTAAGATGGATAACCCACACTGAGTTACTTTGTAGCACAAGGAACTCCACTCAGTTATATGACAGCCTGGATGGGATGGGTGTCTTTGGGACGAGGATACCCAGATACATACAGTTGATTCCCTTTACTGTCCACCTGAAACTCAGAATATTGTTAATCGGCTATATTCCAATACAAAATAAAGCTTTTATTTTTTTTTTAATAAAAGACAGACTGTGGGATTCAGGAGAACCAGCATTCTCTGAAGAGAAAACCAGGAGCAGGAGTCAGAAGGAAAGAAACAGGGAGTGAGAACTATGGACACACTTGTTCTTTTCTAAATAATTATATTGAAGTGTGGCTAATCTTCAGTGTTGCATTAAGTTCTCCTGCGCAAAAATGTGACTCAGTTATATACATAAAAAATATATTTTTCTTATTCTTTTCCATGTGGTTTATCACTGAATATTGAATATAGTTCCTGATGCTCTACAATAGGAATTTGCTGTTTTACATTTTTCTGTTTCCCAACCTCCCAGTCCTCCACTCACCACACCCTTCCTCATGACAACCTGATGTCTTGGCCCTCTTTGATTTCGGATGAACTCTCATATCCCCTGCTGCTGAGAAAACCCCTTGATAGTTACTAAAAAAGGGAAATAAAACAAAGAATTTTGCTGGGTCTGGATATTGGGGGGAGTCACTGGTAAGGGCTCATGCTGACTGGTGTGTGTCTCTGACTCCCCCAGGATTCTAGAGGTCGCTGCTATACTGCCTTTAGAGAGAAAAGAGTGAGGAAATCTACAGAGTCCTGGATCCTGGGTGACGTCTTCCTGAGGCTGTATTTCTCAGTCTTTGATCGAGGAAATGACAGGATTGGCCTGGCACCGGCAGTGTAAATGCTTGGAGTGGTTCAGGAATCAGTAAGGCTGTTCCTAAAACACATTCACTCACACTTTGGGCACTCCTGCCCAGGATGCTGGTGAGCTGTATTTGGTGATCTGTACACCCTCTTCTCAGTAAAGAATAAAGGGTTTCACTCTTAACGGTGTTGAAGAAAATGTTGCCATTGTTCGTGTCTGGGTGTGAAGGATCTAGAACAAAGTCTGAATCAAAGTTGAGAGGAGCCCTACTCCAACTGGCTTCAAGGAAAGGGGAGACTCATTGAAATGATGCTGGGAATACAGGATACAAGAATCAGAGCAAATATAAAGATCTCAGTTACTGAAACCAAGAAATCAGAAGTCATCAATTCTCTTTCACCCTGGCTATTTCCCTTCAGTCTGTTTGATGGTCTTAGCCTGGCAACTTTTTTCCTTAAGGCTTCTACACCTAGTGAGGGAGTTCAAGCTACCTGCCCTAGGGTTTTATATCCTGAAGGAATCTCCTAGTAAGGAAAAAGGATTGCAGACATCAGAGTTCAAGGGTGTTCTCTGAATGACCCACCTTAGTTCACATGTAGAGCCCCAGATCAGCCTTCCTGGCAGGGACATGGGGTCTTATGACTGGCTTCACCTGGTCTTTGGCCCCAACTCAGCAGCACACATGATTGTTAATTTCCTCCAGAACTACATGACTGAAGCTGGGGAGAGGCAACCCCAAGAACAGCAACTGGCAGATGGTCTAGGCCATGGAAGAGTTTGTGATGACCCACAAACTCCACCACCTCCTCATTCGGAGGATTTATAAGGGGTAATTAAACAGACTCTCTTTGTCCCATCTCAGACGAACTTATCACTGGGCTTCTCCTCAAGGGGATGTTGGGTGAGGTGCTTCATGCAGAGCTGGTTCCCCCTTTTTCCCACACCCCAGTCACCAGCTCTCTGCTACATATGCCTGCTCTGTCCTTTCCAGTCCTACTTGGTAAGTGACAACCCCAGTGGATCCCTGAGCCATCCCCCTCCTCCAGGACCCAGAATGCCCCTTCCTTGGCCTCCAATGCTGTTGGGGGGAATGCAACACATATATCGGGGAACCCAGGGTACACGGAGCCTTCAGCCTTTCTGAGCTTCCTCCAGGGGTGGAGCTACAAAGTATTTGCTTGGAGCTGCCATGGTTAGGCTATTTTGCAGTGGAAGAATCCATTCTTTCCACCTGGAGGCCCTCAGTAGATGCCTCAGCTGAGTCAGCAGGCGTCACAGGTTGATTTCCTTTCAGATTGACTGGTTTGATCCCCTTGTTGTATAAGGGACTCTCAAGAATCTTCTCAAGCACCACAGTTCAAAAGCTCAATTCTTTGGCAGTCACCCTTTCTTATGATCCAGATCACTCATCTGTACATGATTACTGGCAATACCATAGCTTTGACACTACAGACCTCTGTAGTAAAGTGAGGCTCTGCTTTTTAATACACTGTGCAGGTGTTTCATAGCCTTTTTCCTTCCAAGAAGCAAGTGTCTTTTAATTTTGGGCTGTAGTCAAGGTCCATTGTGGTTTTGGAGCCCAAGAAAATAAAACCTGCCACTGTTTCCACGTTTCCCCCATCTATATGCCATGATGTGGTGGGACCGGATGCCATTAATGTTGAGTACATCTTTCCGAAAAGTTTTTTGAATGCTGAGTTTTAAGCCAGTTTTTGCATCTCCTCTCCTCATCAAGAGGCACTTTAGTTCTTGTTTGCTTTCTGCCATTAGGCAGCGTCATCTTCATATCTGTGGATGTTGATATTTCTGCCAGCAATCTTTATTCCAGCTTGGGATTTATGCAGTCCAACATATCGAATGATGTATCCTGTATAGAAGTTAAATAACCAGAGTGACAATGTACACCTTGTCATGCTTCTTTCCCAGTTTTAAATCTTCCAGTTGTTCCGTGTTTGATTCTAACTGCCGCTTTTTGACCTACATACAGACTTTTCAGGAGACAGGTAAGGTGATCTGGTACTCCCGTTTCCTTAAGAATTTTCCACAGTTTGTTGTGGTCCTTTATATGAAAGGCTTTAGTATAATCAGTGAAGCAGATGGAAATGTTTTCTGGGATTCCCTTGCTTTCTCTATTATCCAGTGGATGTTGCCAATTTGGTCTCTGGTTCCTCAAATCAGTTTGTACATCTGGAACTTCTCAGTTAATGTAGTGTTGAAGCTTAGCTTGAAGGATTTTGAGCATTACCTCGCTAGCAAGTGAGATGAGTGCAATAGCATGATAGATTGAACATTCTTTGGAATTGCCTTCCTTTTGGATTGGAATGAAAATTGACATATTCCAGCACTGTGGCCACTGCTGAGTTTTCCAAATTTGCTGACATATTGAATGCAGCATTTTAAAGCCTCATTCTTTAGGATTTTTAAATAGCTCAACTGTAATTCCATCACCTCTCCTATCATTGTTTGTAGTGATGCTTCCTAAGGCCCACTTGACTTCATACTCCAGGATATCTGGCTTTACATGAGTGACATAAGCATCATCCCTATCCTGGTTTTTATGACCGTTTTTGGACAGATCTTCTTTGCGTTCTTGCCACCTCTTAATCTCATCTGCTTCTGTTAGGTCTTTGACTTTTCTGCCCTTTATTGTGCCCATCTTGCAAGAAGTGTTCCTCTGGTAGCTCCAATTTTCCTAAAGTGATCTATACTCTTTACATTTCTATTATATTCCTCTAATTCTTACAGTGTTCTCTTATGAAGACTTTCTTATATCCCCTTGCTATTCTCTGGAAGTCTACATTCCATTCAGCATATCTTTCCCTTTCTCCTTTGCCTTTCACTTCTCTTATTTTCTCAGCTATTTTAAGGGCTCCTCAGGCAACCACTTTGCCTTCTCACATTTGTTTTTCTTGGGGATGGTTTTGGTGACCACCTCCCATACATTGTTACAAACCTCCATCCATAGATCTTCAGGCTTCCAGACCTAATCCCTTGAATCTATTTTTCATCTCCACTATAAAATCATAAGGGATTTGATTTAGGTCATAGCTGAATGTTCTACTGGTTTTCCTTACATTCTTCAGTTAAAGCCTGAATACTGTTTGCTTCTGCCTAAGCATTGTTGCCAGATGACCATCCACCACTCTCAGTTGTTGTGGATCAAATACACACAATTTGAGGACTGTTACAATGGGTTTGTGCTTGGCCTTTCACGGGCTTAGCTGTGTGACCTTTATCAAGTCCCTTAACCGCAGTTTTCTCATCTGGTCAATGGGCATGATAAGGATAATTCCACCTCTAGATGCATGTGTGCCTGCTAAGAAGAGGTGGCCCTGAGAGGGCTTAGTGGGTTCCTGAGTCTGGAAAAAGTATGAATGATTCTGCCACCTGGGGAGAAGGAAATCTTCTGTTTAGAGGATATGGCTGCCATCCCCAAGGCTAAATACTGATTCAAGCCGAATGACATCTACCTCTGAACCTGACCCAGAACTCTGACTGAGCTGATGCTTCTGTTTTCTGGGCCCCAACAAGAGCTAATCATTACTGGCTCAGATTGCTCCCTCCCCAGGCTTACCAGTCAGCCTTTCCTTGTCAACTACTTCTAGCCTGAAATCACACTGCAAGGAGAGTTGTAAGGCTGTTGGTCTCTTTTCAGTTTCCCACATTCTCCAGCATAGCAACAAGTAGCTGTTATGGCTGCTTGTCATGGCAACAAGTATGGCAACCTGTACAGTCAATCTCAGACTATTTAATGAAACTGTCCCCATTTGGCCTCTCATGTTTAAATTACCTACAGTTGCCTTGAAAACCTTCCTATGCTTGCTGTTTAATGACTAAATATGTGTTGACTTGATCTAGTTTTCTTTCATAAGTATGATTCAAACCATGCAATGAAGTAACCAGACATTTAGTCATCTAATTACCCACAGGAATTAACAAAATAAACCACCCATCCATTTCTTGTTGGCTACAAAACAACTTTGAAGTGATCTGCTAAAAAAATGTGATACATTGGCATGTACACTCCAGAAGGGACACTGTTTCTGGATTCATTTTCCACCTAGTGCTAGATGTCTACCACAAGCCTCACCCTCCAGCAGCTGGTCACCTGGTTTTTGAGGACTCAACCCACTCCAGATCCCTTCAATATCCCTCAGTAAAATCTAGAGAACAAACTCAGTCAAAGCTCTCTCTCCTGCAGAAAACAGTTTTTTGGTTTTTTTTAGAAAACAATTTTTGGTAACATTCAAATCTTGTGCTCCTTGCCTTGAATTCAAGGACCTGCACCAGAGGATGGGAAACCTCCCCTTCCAACTAAATCTTTCTCCACTCCAACCAAGACCAGAGCCTTCACTGGACCCTGTGTCCTCATTGGTATCGTTCAGTTGCTAAGCCATGTCTGAATCTTTGTGATTACATGTTCGGCAACAAAACAGGCCTCCCTGTCTTTCACTATTTCGTGTAGTTTCCTCAAACTCATGTCCTTTGAGTAGATGATGCCATCTCATATTCTCATCTCTCTCCTTCTGCCCATGATATTTCCCTGCATCAGGGTCTCTTCCAAAGAGATGGGTCTTGACATCATTGGCCTAAGTTTGGAGCTTCATCTTCATCATCAGTCCTTCCACTGAATATCGTTCTACCACTTCCAAAACAAAACTCATGTTTCCAATCACCTAGCAATATTGAACATTGATAAAGTTTAATAGAAGNTGGATATAATATGTGGGGAAGGATTTAGAACTAGAATTGTTGACTTTGGAAGGAAGGATGGGGGATATGGAATGGTAAAGTGGAGGGTTTTTTATTATCAGGACTTAATATAATAATTAATATAAAGTAATACTTTTATAAATAATATATGTTTTAAAGGACAAACATAAAATCACAGGATAGTCCCATCACTTATCATTTCCTAGTAAATTACTCTGCAGTTTATATAAACAGTCAATCATAAAATCACAGGATAGCCCCATCACTTATCATTTCCTAGTAAATTACTCTGCAGTTTATATAAACAGTCAATCTGGATTAAGTATCCTGTGCTAATATCTCCACATTTACAATTAACAGTGCTTATTCCCACAGATAAGGCTTTCCAGGGAGCTTAGCTGGTAAAGAATCTGCCTGCAATGCAGGAGACCTGGTTCGATCCTTGGGTTGGAAAGATCCCCTGGAGGAGGACATGGCAACCCATTTCAGTATTCTTGTTGGAGAATCCCCATAGACAGAGGAGCCTGGCAGACTATAGTCCATGGGGTCACAAAAAGTCATACACAACTGAGCAACTAAGCACAGCACAGCATGCTCCCACAGATATCCAGAGTATATAGAATCTCTCAGAAACCATCCAGTGCCGCAAAGAAGGAAGGGGGAGTTGGCACTAACTGGAGTCCTCCTCCAATATTAATGTATCCTCAGTCCTGAATGGTCAGGGACTTCATTAAACAGTTTGGGAAATGCATGAGCTCCCAAGAAAAGCTCACATGTAAGAAAACCACAAGCCAATCTCACTTATCAATATTGATAAAAATAATAAATACTAACATATAAAATCCAGTAGCAAACTGAAAGACTGAAAAACATGTGATCCATTCTGAGTGCAAAAATGATTTGACATTAAGCAGCACATATAATCCACTGTATAAATAGGCCAGCCCTGCCTCCTTCAAAGCCTCATCTGGCTGCATGGGTCCCAGGTCTGAAGCCCACTCCCACCAAAGCCACCACAGGCCACACAGGTCCTGGCAGCTCATGTGCCACCCCTAACAGTGCCACATCTGTACAACAGTTCCAGATTTTAATTTTGCTTCTATATTCTTTTTTATCTTTGTTTTTCTCATTGTCATTTCTGTTTTGTTTTTATTTTTGGGTCATGAGCATATGGAACTTAGGTCCCCAGCTAGGAATCAAACTCACATCCCCTGCATTGAAAGGTGAAGTCTTAAACGCTGGACCACCAGGGAAATCTGTTTGTTTTTTTGTTCTGTTTCCTTCCTTGCTTTCTGATTAGGTTAGCTTTGCTTTTATTATTGGTTTTGGGTTTTAGGGCACGTTTGTTTGTTTGGGTATCTTCTTGTTCTTTTTCTTCCTATGATTTTTGTTGGTGGTGGTTGGTTTAATTTTGTTTGTTTGGATTTGTTTTTGTTATTTGTCTAAGGTTTTATTTGTCTGTTTGTAATCCTCTTTTGTTTGTATATTTGGTTTTGTTCTTATTATTTGCCTTGGGTTTTGTTTGCCTGTTTTTGTTTCATTTTCTTTTGTTTTCTTTGCTGCATCACGTTTGGGTCTTCAGTGCCAGGCCAGAGGTTGGGCTGAGCTGCTGCAGTGAGAGTGCTGAGTTCACACTGCTGGACTACCAGAGAAATTCAGGCTCCAGGAAATATTAATTGATGTGAGCTCTCTCAGCAGTCCTCATCTCAGGACCAAGACCCTGCTCCAACCAACTGCCAGCAAGCTCCAATGCTGGAGTCCTCAGGGCAAACTACCAGCAAGACAGGAACAGAGCTGCATCCATCAACAAAAATGAGAAGAGAGAAATATGTTACAGACAAAACAGCAAGGCAAAAACCTGCAAAATCAAATGAATAAAAAGGAAGTAGGTAATCTACCTGAAAAAAATTCAGAGTAAGGATAGTAAAGATGATCCAAAATTTCAGAAACAGAATGCAGGCATGAATCAAGACAATAAATGTTTAAAGGAACTAGAAGAACTATAGAACAAACAAACAGTGATGAACAACATAATAACTGAAATGAAAAATACACTAGAAGGAATTAATAGCAGAATAACTGAGGCAGAAGAATGAATAAATGAGCTGAAAACCAGTTGTTGCTGTTGTTTAGTCACTATGTCATGTCTGACTCTATGCAACCCCATGGACTATATGTAAGCCATCAGGCCCCTCTGTCCATGGGATTCCCCAGGCAAGAAAACTGGAATAGTTTGCCATTTCCTTCTCCAGGGGATCTTTCTAATGCAGGGATCAAACAGGAATCTCCTGAATTGGCAAGCAGATTCTTTACCGCCAAGCCACCAGGGAAACACCGAGCTGAAAGACAGAATAGTGGAAATAACTACCGAGTGGCAGAATAAGAAAAATGAAATAAAGACAGCCTCAGAAACCTCTGGGACAACAATAAACACACTAATATTCAAATTATAGGGGTCCCAGAAGAAGAGAAAGAGAAAGGGTCTAAGAAAAGATTTGAAGAGATTACATTAGAAAACCTCCCTAACATGGGAAAGGAAATAATCAAGTCAAAGAAGTGCAATGTAGGATAAATTAAGGAGAAATATGCTGAGACACATATAAATCAAACTAACAAGAATTAAATTCAAAGAAAAAATAATAAAAGCAGCAAGTGAAAAGCAACAGGTAACATTCAAGAGAACCCCATAAGGTTAACAGCTGATTTTTCAGCAGAAACTCTGCAGTCCAGAAGGGAGTGAAAATATATATTTACAGTAATGAAAGGGAAAAACCTACAGTGAAGGTTATCCAGAAAGGATCTCATTCAGATTTGACAGAGAAATCAAGAGTCTTTACCACAAGCAAAAATTAAGAGAATTCAGCACCATCAAACCAGCTTTACAACAAATGCTAATGGAACTACTCCAGGTGGGAAACAAAGAGAAGAAAGATAACTACAAAAACAAATTCAAAACAATTAAGAAAATGGTGATAGGAGCATACACGTCGATAATTACTTTAAATAGATTATGTGCTCCAAACAAAAGATACAAACTGGCTGAATGGATACAAAACAATATCTATATATATATTGTCTACAAGAGATATAGTTCAGACCTAGGGACACATACAGACTGAAAGTGAGGGGATGGAAGAAGATATTCTCTGCAAATGGAAATCAAAAGAAAGCTGGAGTAGAAAATATGCATATCAGACAAAATAGACTTTAAAATAAAGACTCTTACAGGAGACAAAGAAGGACTAAGTAATGATCAAGGAATGATGCAAGAAGAAGATATAATAATTGTAAATATATATACACCCAACATAGGAATACCTCAATACACAAGGCAAATACAAACAGTAATACAGGGAGAAATCAACAGCAACACAATAAAAGTAGAGAAAGTTAACATCCCACTTTCTTCAATGGATATATCATCCAGAGAGAAAATTAAGGAAATGCTGGCCTTAAATGATACATTAGGCTAGATGGATTTAATTGATATTTATAGAGCATTCCATCTAGCAGCAGCAGAATACACATTCTTCTCATGTGCACATGGAATATTCTCCAGGATTGGCCACATGCTGGTCCACAAAATGAGCCTCAGTAAATTTAAGAAAACTGAAATCATATCAAGCATCTTTTCTGACCACAACACTATAAAATTAGAAATAAACCACAAGGGAAAAAAGTGCAAAAATACAAATGCATGGAGGCTAAACAATATGCTACTAAACAACAAATGGATCACTGAAGAAATGAAAAAATACCTAGAGACAAATGAAAATGGAAGCACAGTGATCCAAAACCATGGGATGCAGCAAAAGTTCTAAGAGGAAAGTTTATAGCAATATAATCTTACCTCAAGAAACAAGAAAAATGTCAAATTAACAACCTAAACTTACATACATCAGCAACTAGAGAAAGAAGAACAAACAAAACCTAATGTTAGTAGAAGGAAAGAAATAATAAAGATCAGTGCTGAACTAAATGAAATAGAGACAAAGAAAACAAAGCAAAGATCAATGAAACTAAAACCTGGTTCTTTGAAAAGATGAACAAAATTTATAAAACTTCAGCCAGATTAATCAAGGAAAAAAAGAGAGGACTCAAGTCAATAAAATTAGAAAGGAAAAAGGAGAAGTTACACCTGACACCACAGAAATAGAAAGGACTGTAAGAGACTACTGCTGCTGCTGCTGCTGCTGCTAAGTTGCTTCAGTCATGTCCGACTCTATGTGACCCCAGAGATGGCAGCCCACCAGGCTCCCCCGTCCCTGGGATTCTCCAGGCAAGAACACTGGAGTGGGTTGCCATTTCCTTCTCAAATGTGTGAAAGTGAAAAGTCAAAGTAAAGTTACTCAGTTGTGTCCGACCCTCAGCGACCCCATGGACTGCAGCCTTCCAGGCTTCTCCATCCATGGGATTTTCCAGGCAAGAGTACTGGAATGGGGTGCCATTGCCTTCTCCAAAGAGACTACTACAAGCAACTATATGCCAATAAAATGGACAGCCTGGGGAGGGGGGGTAGGAATGGACAAATTCTTAGAAAGGTGTAATCTCCCAAAACTGAACCAAGAAGAAATAGAAAATATGAAAAAAACAACCACAGGTTCTGAAACTGAAACTGTGATTTTAAAACTCCAAACAAGGACTTCCATGATGGTCCAGTGGTGAAGACTGTATTCCCAATGCAGGGGCTCTGGGTTTGATCCTTGGTCAGGGAACAAGATCCCACATCCCACAGCAACTAGGAGTTTCCATGCTACAATTAAGAGTTTGCATGCCATAGTTCAACTCCTGGGTGGCAGATTGGCTTCAGGATGGCCAGTGGCAGTGGACAGACCAGGGTGCCCTCCACTCTGGGGTGTCCTCCAACATCAGCTCCAGCCTTATCCAAACCCCCCTTCCAGTCACTCCATCAGGGCCTTTGCCACTACCCCCAGCCACAAGTTGACTGACACCCGGAGACCAGTGAAAGTTTACATGCTCAACAAGGACCAGCATGGGACAACCAGGGCACTAGGAATGTTATCCAGCTATGCTGAGCAGCTGAAGGGCATGTCCCTGCTAGTTAGGGCCTGACAAAATGTGGTCGACTGGAAAATGGAATGGCAAACCACTTCAATATTCTTGGCTTGAAAACCCAATGAACAGTATGAAAAGGCAATAAGATGTGTCACTGAAAGATGAACCCCCAGGTCGGTAGGTGTCCAATATACTACTGGGGAAGAGCATAGAAATAGCTACAGAAAGAATGAAGAGGATAAGCCAAAGTGGAAATGATGCCCAGTTGTGGTTATATCCAGTGGTGAAAGTAAAGACCAGAAAGTATACATGGATATCACCAGATGGTCAGTACTGAAATCAGATTGATTATATTCTTTGCAACTGAAGATGGAGAAGCTCTACACAGCTGACTGTGGCTCAGATCATTAGCTCCTTATTGCAAAGTTCAGGCTCAAATTGAAGAAAGTAGGGAAAACCACTAAATCATTCAGGTATGACCTAAATCAAATCCATTAGTATTATACAGTGGAGGTGATGAATAGATTCAAGGGATTAGATCTGATAGACAGAGTGCCTGAAGAACTATGGACAGAGGTTCGTAACATTGTACATGAGGTGGTGACCAAAACGATCCCAAACAAATGCAAGAAGACAAAGAGGTTGATTAAGGAGGCCTTACAAATAGCTGAGAAAAGAAGAGAAGTGAAAGGCAAAGGAGAAAGGAAAGATATACACAACTGAATGCAGGGTTCCAGAGAATAGCAAGCAGAGATAAGAAAGCCTTCTTAAGTGAACAATGGAAAGAAAACGAGGAAAATAACAGAATGGGAAAGATTAGAAATCTCTTTAAGAAAATTGGAGATACCAAGGGAATATTTAATGCAAAGATCGGCACAATAAAGGACAAAATTGGCAAGGTCCTAACAGAAGCAAAACAGATTAAGAAGAGATAGCAGGAGTACACAGAAGAACTGTACAAAAAAGCTCTTCATGACCCAGACAACCATGATGGTGTGATCACTCACCCAGGGCCAGACATCCTGAAGTGTGAAGGCAAGTGGGCATTAGGAAACATTACTACACACAAAGCTAGTGAAGGTGACAGAATTACAGCTGAAATATTTCAAATCCTAAAAGATGATGCTGTGAAAGTGCTTCACTCATTATTCCAACAAATTTGGAAAACTCAACAGTGGCCAGAGGACTAGAAAACGTCAGTTTTCATTGCAATCCCAAAGAAAGCCATTGCCAAAGAATGATCAAATTATGGTACACTTGCACTCATTTCACTCATTTCAAGATTATGCTCAAAATTCTTCAAATTAGGTTTCAGCAATACATGAACCAAGAACTTCCAGATGCACAAGCTAGATTTTGAAAAGGCAAAGGAACCAGAGATTAAATTGCCAACATGTGCCCAGTTCAGTCCAATCGCTCAGTCCTGTCCAACTCTTCATGACCCCATGGACTACAGCATGCCAGGCTTCCCTGTCCATCACCAACTCCCAGAGCTTACACACACACATGTCCATTGAGTCGGTGATGCCATTTAACCATCACATCCTCTGTCATCCCCTTCTCCTTCTGCCTTCAATCAGGGTCTCCTCCTGCCAGAATCAGGGTCATTTCCAATGAGTCGGTTCTTCACATCAGGTGGCCAAAGTATTGGAATTTCAGCTTCAGAATCAGTCCTTCCAATGAATATTCAGGGTTGGTTTCCTTTAGGATTGACTGGTTTGATCTCCTTGCAGTCTAAGGGACTCTCAAGAGTCTTCTCCAACACCACATTTCAAAAGCATCAATTCTTTGGCACTCAGCTTTCTTTATAGTCCAACTCCCACATTTGTATATGACTATTGGAAAAACCATAGCTTTAACTAGATGGATTCCCTGGTGGCTCAGATGGTAAAAAGTCTGCCTGCAATGCAGGAGACCAGGGTTCAATCCCTAGGTTGGAAAGATCCCCTGGAGAAGGAAATGGCAACCCACTCCAATATTCTTGCTTGGAAAATCCCATGGATGGAAGAGCCTGGCAGGCTACAGTCCAAAGGGTCTCAAAGAGTCAGACAAATAGCTGGGAGAAATATCAATAACCTCAGTGGTATGAAGATGATACCACTCTCATGGCAGAAAGCTAAGAGGACCTAAAGAGCCTCTTGATGAAGGTGAAAGAAGAGAGTGAAAAAGCCAGCTGAAAACTCAAGATTCAAAGAACAAAAATCATGGCATCTGGTCCTATCACTTCATGGCACATAGATGAGGGAAATGTGGAAACAGTGTCAAATTTCATATCTTGGGCTCCAAAATCAATGCAGACAGTGACTGCAGCCACAAAATTGAAAGACACTTGCTCTTACAAGAAAAGCTATTACAAACCTAGACCATGTAGTCAAAGCTATAGCTTTTCCAGTAGTCATGTATAGATGTGAGAGTTGGACCATAAAGAAGGCTGAGCACCAAAGAATTGATGCTTTTGAGCTGTGGTGCTGGAGAAGACTCCTGAGAGTCCCTTAGACAGCAAGGAGATCAGATCAGTCAATCCTAAAGGAAATCAACTCTGAATATTCATTGGAAGGACTGATGCTGAAACTTAAGCTCCAATACTTTGGCCACTGATGTGAAGAGCCGACTCATTGGAAAAGATCCTGATGCTGGGAAATATTGAGGCCAAGAGGAGAAGAAGGTGACAAAGCATAAGATGGTTAGATGGCATCACCGACTCAATGGACTTGAGTTTGAGCAAACTCAAGGAGATAGTGAAGGACAGGGAAGCCTGGCATGCTGCAATTCATGGGGTCACAAAGAGTCAGACACTACTTAGGGATTGAACAACAACACCATAGGTAAAATTTTGCATGCCACCACTAAAGATTCCACATAAAGACACATGTATGCAAATGTTCATAGCAGCACTATTTACAGTAACCAGGATAGGGAAGCAACCTAAATATCCATTGACAGATGAATGGATAAAGAAGTTATAATGTGCGTGTTCAGCACTCAGTTGTCTGACTCTTAGTGACCCCATGGACTGTAGCCCTCCAGGCTCCTCTGTCCATGGAATTCTCCAAGCAAGAATAAAGCAGTAGGTTGTCATTTCCTCCTCCAGGGGATCTTCCTGACACAGGGATCAAACCTGTATCTTTTATGTCTCCTACATTGGCAGGCAGGTTCTTTACCACTAGCCTCACCTGGGAAGTCCAAAGAAGTTGTGGTACATATATACAATGAAATAATACTCAGCCACAAAAAGAAACAAATGTGAGTCAGATTAACTGAGCTGAATGAATCTAGAGCCCATTATGCAGAGGGAAGTAAGCCAGAATGATAAAAACAAATATTGTATATTAATGCATACATATGAAATCTAGAAAAATGGTACTGATGAACCTATTTGCTTGGCAGTAATAGAGACACAGATGTAGAAAACTTAAGGACTTGTGGACACAGCAGGGGAAGGAGAAGGTGAGATGAATTGAGAGTAGCATTGACATATATACACTACCATATGTAAAATAGATAGTGGAAGCTGGTATATAACACAGTACTCTGTGATGACCTAGAGGGGTGGGACGGTGGGGAGAGAGGCTCAAAAGGGAGGGGATACATATACTTATGGATGATTCATGTGTTATATAGAAGAAACTAACACAATATTATAAAGCAATTACCTTCCCTGGTGGCTTAGATGGTAACGCATCTGCCTACAATGCAGGAGAGCCAGGTTTGATCCCTGGGTTGGGAAGATCCCCTAGAGAAGGAAATGGCAACCCACTCCAGTACTCTTGCCTGGGAAATCCCATAGACGGAGGAGCCTGGTAGGCTACAGTCCATGGGGTCACAAAGAGTCAGACACGACTGAGCGACTTCACTTTCACTTCACACCCTTCAACTAAAAAGAATAAAGATCCCACATGCCCCCAACTAAAATATCTGGCATGACACAAATATTCCATGTGGGCTGCTCAGAAGATGGCAGAGGAGTAGGTGGAGGTGGAGTACATCTCTCTCCATGGATACATCAGGAATACACCTTCAGACACAGAAGTGCATGCAGAACGCTGGCTGAGAGCAGACAGGAGTACCTGACCACTGGAAAAAAAATATATAGAACCACACAAAACTTGGTAGGATGAAGGAACTAGGGGGGAAAACGAGAGGGTTATTAGGACTGGACCTGCCCTTGGTGAGTGGGGGAATTGATGCATGGTCTGATCACCACATCAGGGCAATCGTATGAGTCAAAGGAGAAACATTTAAGACAGAGTGAAACAGCTGATCTGTGGCAGTCTAAATGGAATGAGAATCAGACAGTCCTTGCCATAGCCATACATACCCTAGGCAGCAATGCAGGTCTCCTAGAAGGCACAGCAGCTGGGAGCTGGAGTTTAGGGATTGTGGAGCAATCCCAGGGCAAGGGCTGCTGTTGACTGCAGAGAGACGGATCAAGGGGATGTGAGGGAGGAGATTGTGGTGGGAAATGCCTGTGGAGGAAAGTCAGGCAGCCATGGAATCAAGGTGATACTGCTGAGTTATGCGTAGGGGGTGGAGCAAATACCATAGCCTCTCTCTCCCCAGACGTCAGTATCAGCAGTTGAACAACAGAGAGGCTGGCCCATCAAACATCCGATGCACTGAACTACAGAATAGGACCCCATCCAGGGTGCCCCTTTAAGTGCTTGATGCACCTATCTACAGATTGTGACCCCAGCCAGGATGCCTCTTTAAGTGTCTCATTCACCAATCTACAGAATAGGACCCCAGCAAGGGAGGCCCCTCTGTATGCCTGACATGCTGAACAACAGAGAAGGACCCCAGGCAAGGGAGCCCTCTAAATGCCTGAATGGGAGGAGCTATGGAGAAAGACTGGCCAAAGAGGCCTTCTAATTGCCAGCTATAAGAGGCTCAAATGAAGACTCTGATAGGGCCATAACTTCTGTGGTGCAGGTAGTCCATGTCCCTGCACACTTGATGCCACCAGGGTGCCTGCAAGCCAAGCAGCTGCCCCACCTTCACGCTCAACCCTAGGGGCAGAGCTGCCACAGGCCAAAAAAACTCTTGCATCTATGCATACAGGGTTGCTTCAGTCGTGTCCAACTCTTTGCAACTCTGTGGCCTGTGCCTTGCCAGGCTTTCAAGAATACTGAAATGTATTGGCCAATATTGGTTGACATACCTTTCTAGAGCACTATATTTCCTGCTTCCCTAGCTGCCAACTTCCCTGAGTACCTGATGCTGCTAAAACCCTTGTGACCCAAGCAGCTCCACCACCTCCACACTTGGCCCTCACTTGGGCAGACCCAAGCCCTCCAGGACAGCCTCAGGAGCAAACCCCAGTGGACAACCCACATGAAGAGGTGGAAATAGAACCACAATCAAAACCCAGGGGCAGTGTGACTAAGAAGACCCAAAACCTTCCCACCAGCTGCATAAACTGCAGATTAAATCCACACAATCAATTAGGCAGCCTCTGTGTCTATGGAATATATAAAAGGACATTGAGAGCTCCCACAAAAGAAAACAGACTAGTTGTGATAGCTGTGGACATTGGAGGCAAGAACACACAGGAGTAGGACCAGATCAGAATCTGAGCTGCCCCACAGCAAGTCCAGAGACAAGCATAGTGTTGGAGGGCATATTAGGGAGGTGAGGTGGACTGTGACTCCCAGCGAGGGAAAGGACTCTGAGAGCAGTGACTCAAGGAAAACATTTATTATTCTTATGTTTTGACTTGTTCTGTAGATCCTTTTGGATTTTTTTCATTTTTTTTCCTTTTCACCACAATCTGTTGTAGTTATTGATTTTATTGGCACTCATACTTGCCCATCAGAGGAAAAACAAACAAAAACCAAATTCAGCAAAAATCTCTCCCTATATGAAGCTTACACAAACCACTGGACCAACATTAGGAGGGAAGAAACAAAAAGAAAGAAATAATTCAACCTTGAAGCCTGGAAAAAGGAGACCTCAAACACAAGTTTAAAAAAATAATGAAAAGGCAGAGAAATACTACACAAATGAAGAACAAACTAGAAACACATAAGTCCAAATAAATGAAGAGGAAATAGGCAAACTACCTGAAAAAAAATTCAGAATAATCATAATAAAGATGATCAAAAAACTTGAAAACAGAATGGAGGAAATACAAGAATAAAATTTAAAAGACCTAGAAGAATTAAAGAATAGACATACAGAGACAAACAAGACAATTACTGAAATTAAAAATACTCTAGAAGGAATCAGTAGCAGAATATCTGAAGCAGAATAACGAATCAATAAGCTGGAAGATAAAATGGTGGAAATAACTTTTGAAGAGCAGAATAAAGTAAAAAGAGTGAAAAGAACTGAGGATAGTCTCAGAGACCTCTGGGACAATATCAAATGCACCAACATTCAAATTATAGGGGTCCCAGAAGAAGAAGAGAAAAAGAAATGGTATGAGAAATTTTTTGAAGAGATTATACTGGAAAATTTCCCAAAAATGGAAATAGAAGTAGTCAATCAAGTCCAAGAAGCGCAAAGATTCCCATACAGGATAAACCTGAGGAGAAACATGCCAAGACACATACTAATCAACCTAACAAAGACTAAACACAAAGAAAGAATATTAAAAGCAGCAAGGGAGGAGCAACAAGTAACATGAAAGGGAAATCCCATATGCTTAACAGCTGATCTTTCANCACTTATTCATTATATTTCAGCCACATCTTAACTATTTATGTTCCCTAGTATTTTTTTTTTACTATGTTATTTCATTTCATACTGTATCTTTGGTCAATACTGAATGATACAGATTTCCTAGCACTGGTGTCAAATTTCTGTAGTAGTAACTTATTTGTTTTATTAGAAAAAAATTTTTATGACTATATACCGTAGGATTTAAAAGTATGCCCAAATTAGCAGTATTATAGGACTCAGAATTCTAGACCTGCACTTATTACTATTGTTCAGTCCCTTTCTATTAAAAATATGAACTGAATTGTTTAAAATGTTTTATTTGGCAATGCACAGTCTTCGTGTAAATCCAATCCAAGATTCTTTCATGATATTTAGGGATAAAATCGGACATTCCACTAATACAATAACATTGATAGGGTTGAGTGTTTTTTCAGTTGCACATTACTTCAGCTTTGGGAGATGTCCAGGTTTTTCATTTTATTCAAATAGTATGTTATAATAATCATATGAGAAAAATTAACAAATTAAACTTACACAAAATTTCTCATGTATACATTTAATTCTAGCATATTGTGAGAATGGCTTAGACTTACTTTTGCCAGGAAACATTAAATAGATAAGAACATTGGGGAAGAAAAAAAACCAGATTAAATACAAAATGGTAATTTTCAAATGAAATTTAAAATAGCTCATATAGAAATTATGATTTCTAATATGTAATATAATATATAGCACTATTTTAGTTCTATGAAAAAAATTCACATGTAAAGCTTTACTAAATATACTCAAACAACTGATATAAAACAAAAGGCATAGTAAAATATGTTTGTTACAGACACTAACATGTAAAAGGAAGAGAGATTTGATACTACAATATTGTATGGCTAAAAATATGGAAGGCCAGATGGGGTACGTCCCAGGGATTACAAGGAAATTGGCTATAAAAATATTATACCTGAAGCATTAATGCTATTTGACCAAGTCTACAAAGTAAGTGACGTGCCTGATATCTGTTAACACAATGATGTGATTCTGGTTGTAGGCAGAAAACTGAGAACATGGTCAGCAATTATAAGATTGTAAATCATGAATGCTATCCCAGATGAATGTTAAAATCAAAAAAATGATCTATGATCTCTAGTGCTGATGGTTCAGCAATGCCTAACCAGATGAGGGGAATATAGTGTTCGACAACTGTTTGAATCTTTAACATTCAGTTGGTTACATACACATGTTATCTCTCAGCACAGAAAGATAAACAGGGTTAATTGGTCTTCATGAGGTAATATATTGGAGATTAATTTTATAGCTAAACAACTTTGGGGAAGAGTGTTAAGTTTCTTATATATCTAGAGTAATTATAAGAGCTATAACTGTTTCTAAAGTCAAATGCCAAAAGTAGTAATGTTTTCAGATGATTCACTACTACAGATACTCCAGGCATCTAACATTTAACTGTGAACTATTGAACTCTGGTCTATCTCAATTAAACAATATTTTTCAGTTAGACACAAATAATTAAAAATAAAACTTTCATATTCAAGGTAATAACATATTTCAAAATAGTATTCTTTAATGTTTATATAACAGTCTTTGTCTGTAACAGCTTTAAACTTCCATAAACAAAACATAATATCCACTTTTTTTATGGACTCTTCTGTCAAGAAACATATATTCAAACATTGCTTAACAGGGCTTTTTTCCTTAAGGCACCATTTTTCCACACTTTTTATTGATTTGGAGTATGTTCTACAATGACCTGGAACAGAAAAGCAAATATGCTCTTACATGAGAGGGTTGGTAGTGTTACACAAATTGCTTGGACAATATCCATCAGCAAAAATATTTCAGGAGAAGAAATCTTCATGTTCACAGCTTTAAATCTTTAGATAAATTACAAGGGCAAAAAAATGAAAAGGATAGGCAATAGAGATTTCAAGGAGATTTTATTAAACAGACACTTTAGACATAAGGCAGCTGGGAAGAAAAAGGAAGCAAATGTTAAATTACTATTAGTGAGAATTTCCAAAAGTTATGTGTATGTCATATGTCCACAGTTGTTTTAGAATCACTATGAGGTATCTCAGTACCTACCTTTAGTTATCCTAAAACTTCTTTCAGATAATAATAACAATAGTAACAGATGAAGGAAGTCTAATGAAGTCAGTTCCTCAGACTTTGGGTTACTCATTATATCACTTCATGCTATTCATAACACCAATTGTCTTGCTGTTCACATTGTCCACACAGTTCATTGAACCCAGGGTAGGCAAAGCATGAGCTAAAAGGCTGCAAGGAGAATTGAGGAGCCAAAGGAACTACAAACACATTTATTCTCTCCTGGCTGGCACAGCAACCATAACATAGCCTCTCTCCTGTCTGATGCAGCAGCCACGACATAACTATAACATAGCCATAACATAGCAATGACATAACTTCATATAACATAATCGTGATGCCACACTAAATTGCCCCAGTGCCATAGCAGCCAGGGCTTTCCTGGTGAAGCTGTTATTGGCATACTGCACAAAGTAGCTCTTGACCCACTGAGTACCTCATGACAAAGTGAGTATCTTGTGACCAAGTAAGTACCTCCTGACACACATTTGCAGTGCAATAAGTGATCTCAGCTATTAAATAAACATTATTTACAAAATGTGAGGCGACAGCAAGAGGCTGTGGGGCAAGAGTACCTGGTCATGCCATCTTGGCTAATTTGCTCTCCCCCACAATCATTTTACCTCATTAACATAACACTTTTATCTAAGCTCCATTTAGCAACACAGAAGTTTAATCTGGAAGCAAAACCTCAAATAAATTGCAAATAAACTGCTATATATGACATCCATCTACATGCATAACTTAAAGTATACATTTGGTTTACTTGTACATTATTTTCCAAGAAAAAATATATCAAATTATGGTTTGGGGTTAAAAATCCCAAACTTTCACAAGATTCTGTTAAGATAGATTTCCAACTCAAAATGAAATATTATATTTAGATAAAATATAAATACATACATTAATAAATAAATGTAATGAAGAAAGACATAAAGCAAAAAAAAAAACTAAAAACATTGTGTGAAGTGACAAATTACATTAACTTTTTATACAGTCTTATTGTCATACACAATTTATTATTTTTTTCTTAATTGCTTTGCTTTTGTAAAATTAGGTATAGCAGGCCATATATGAAGTTGAAAGTATGATAACATTTTTTATGACATTGTACATCTTATATGATAAAAATCTAATAAATCAAATATAAAACACTTTCACTATAAGAATAAGATATTCGTTGCATATAGAATTATCACAGAGCTTTCCTGGTGGCTCAGTGGTAAAGAATCCACCTGCCAGTGCAGGAGATCTGGGCTGGATCCCTAAGTCAGGAAGAGCCTCTGGAGAAGGAAATGAAAACCCATCTCGGTATTTTTCCTGGGAAATCCCATGGACAGAGGAGGCTAATGGACTATGGTCCATAGGGTCAAAAAGAATATGACAAGACCTAATGACTAAACAACAAACAGAATTATCACAACATTTAATAAATTTGGAAGGTTATAGAATTTTAGCCTAAGCACTTTTATTTTTTCTCATAAGAAACCTATACAATTCTGGTTTAAAACATAATCTCATTCAATTCAGTTCAGTTCAGTCGCTTAGTCATGTCCGACTCTCTGCGACCCCATGAATCGCAGCACGCCAGGCCTCCCTGTCCATCATCAACTCACGGAGTTCACTCAAACTCACATCCATCGAGTCCGTGATGCCATCCAGCCATCTCATCCTCTGTCGTCCCCTTCTCCTCCTGCCCCCAATCCCTCCCAGCATCAGAGTCTTCCCCAATGAGTCAACTCTTTGCATGAGGTGGGAAAAGTACTGGAGTTTCAGCTTCAGCATCATTCCTTCCAAAGAACACCCAGGACTGATCTCATTTAGGACGGACTGATTGGATCTCCTTGCAGTCCAAGGGACTCTCAAGAGTCTTCTCCAACACCACAGTTCAAAAGCATCAATTCTTCGGTGCTCAGCTTTCTTCACAGTCCAACTCTCACATCCATACATGACCACTGGAAAAACCACAGCCTTGACTAGACAAACCTTTGTTGGCAAAGTAGTGTCTCTGCTTTTGAATATGCTATCTAAGTTGGTCATAACCTTCCTTCCAAGGAATAAGTGTCTTTTAATTTCACAGCTGCAATCACCATCTGCAGTGATTTTGGAGCCCAGAAAAATAAAGTTTACCATTGTTTCCCCATCTATTTCCCTTGAAGTGATGGGACTTGATGCCATGATCTTAGTTTTCTGAATGTTGAGCTTTAAGCCTACTTTTTCACTCTCCTCTTTCACTTTCATCAAGAGTCTTTTTAGTTCCCCTTCACTTTCTGCCATAAAGGTTGTATCATCTGCATATCTGAAGTTATTAATATTTCTCCCGGCAATCTTGATTCCAGCTTGTGCTTCTTCCGGCCTAGCGTTTCTCATGATGTACTCTGCATAGAAGTTAAATAAGCAGGGTGACAATATACAGCCTTGATGTAGTCCTTTTCCTATTTGTAAACAGTCTGTTGTTCCATGTCCACTTCTTACTGTTGCTTCCTAACCTGCGTATAGGTTTCTCAAGAGGCAGGTCAGGTGGTCATTATAGACTCACAAATTTCCACTGAAGTACCAATATAGAAAATGAAACCTAGCAGTTGGTTTACAACCTAATGCTGGCATCTAGGTCAAAGAACTCCTACTACACAGTAAATTAAGTCATATTGAGAATAATGTTCAGTGTCCTCACACCCTCCTGAAGAGAGGAAAATGTCTTTAAATAAAAAGGGAAGGAACTTTGACCTTCCTTTAGTGTCTACTTCTAGGAACAGAGATGCATAGTATTTGTCAGATATAAAACTATCCACAAAATAGCAGGATCTATGAAATAGTCAGGAATCTCTCTAGTCTTCCTTCACATCATTTTTTTTCTTAATTATATCTATAAATTGACTGCATGGAAATTAAGCAAGTAAATGAAAGAACCACAAGTAGATGAATGAATGTCTAACAGAAAACATGCTAGAAGTGTGGTTGCTTGGTTTTTTCAAGAGATTATTTTTCTTGTATACAATTCTGTCAAAATTTCAGAGAGCAAAACAGTATTAAGAGGAGATGATACAATTTCAGTCTGTTAGTATTCTCCTAAAGATGGATGCTAAGACATTGGACAATGTACTGTGTTAAAGTGAAAATTTAAGAAAACACTATTGGTATGTGATATTTTAACATATATTCTCATGTTTTAATAAGATGTAAGAATAAACACTAAGACAAAAAAATTGAAAAAACTGAATTGTGAGTTATATTCTTGTACCACTGAAATCAAGTATACAATTCCTTCCTTAAGCTATTAGTCTCTGTTAAGTCTGGTTCTGAAAATTCCCTTTGAAAAATTACCTAACTAACATTAGTCTGTTATTCATTTTTCTTGATCTCAAGAATTCATCTCTTTTCCCGGTTCATTTTGGCCATATATGTGTGGAAGTCTAAACTATGCTTATATGCATCACACATCAGTCCTGCAGATCTGAATGGACTGCATCACTTACAGGCATCACCTTAGCCAGTGAATGGGCACTTCATGCCTGCAACTCCTCTATGTATTTCACAAAGATCACAGGATTGGCAATTCATAAGCTGCTTCATCTCTCCCAAAAGCTTTTCATAGCATTCATAGGCATACATTAACTCTCCAAGGAACATGTTCCATGTCCATTTCTAACTGTTGCTTCTTGACCTGCAAACAGAATTTTCAGGAGGCAGGTAAGGTGGTCTGGTACTGCCATTTCTTGAAGAATTTTCCACAGTTTGTTGTGATCCACACAGTTAAAGGCTTTGGCATAATCAATGAAGCAGAAGTTTCTCTGGAACTCTCTTGCTTTTTATACGATCCAACAGATACTGGCAACTTGAGCTCTGGCTCCTCTGCCTTTTCTAAATCCAGCTTGAACATCTGGAAGTTCTTGGTTTATGTACTGTTGAAGCAAGGCTTGGAGAATTTTGAGCATTACTTTGCTAGCATGTGAGATGAGTGCAATTGTGTGGTGGTTTGAATATTCCTTGGCATTGCCTTTCTTTGGGATTGGAATGAAAACAGACCTTTTCCAGTCCTGTGGCCACTGCTGAGTTTTCCAAATATGATGAGATATTGAGTGCAGCATTTTAACAGCATCATCTTTTAGGATTTGAAATAGCTCTGCTGGAATTGTTTTGTTCAATACTCCCCAAAAGCAGAATATTTCCTTAAAGATGAATTTAACCTTTATATTGAAGGTTATGTTTACATATTTGTAACCAGAAATTTGGCTAGTAGATTTATAATAATAAATGGATATTTGTCCACTTACCAAAATACTAATATTTCAGAAATATGAGTCAAATTTCTTATATTTCTTACATTCAGGCAGAATGTTAAGTTTAGCTCTTCCTTTAAAAGAAATTTTCTAATCTCAGCTGCTATATAAACATTACTTACAAACGTGAGGCAAAAAGCAAGAGGCTATGGGGCGAGAGAAACTGACAGGCCATCTTAGCTAATTCGCTCTCCCCACAAATTCATTATACATCATTAACAGAACATGTTTATCTAAGCTCCATTTAGCAACACAGAAGCTTAANCCATGGAGAAGGAATGAAAGCAGGGGGTGTGCTATCAAAACAACTGCATTGTTATGCACAAATACAGTAGGATATTAGGGCAGGAAAATGGCAGGAAATATAGAGAACACATTTGAAGATAAGACTTACCTGACTTATGGAAAGTCTCTTTGTTTCTATTAAAAAAAAAATAAAAGGAATCAAGTATGGGGTTTGGAAAAGTACTGACCTTCCTCTTGAGAAACCTGTATGCAGGTCAGGAAGCAGCAATTAGAACAGGACATGGAACAACAGACTGGTTCCAAATAGGAAAAGGAGTATGTCAAGGCTGTATATTGTCACCCAGCTTATTTAACTTATATGCAGAGTACATCATGAGAAACGCTAGGCTGGAGGAAGCACAAGCTGGAATCAAGATTGCTGGGGGAAATATCAATAACCTCAGATATGCAGATGACACCACCCTTATGGCAGAAAGTGAAGAAGAACTAAAGAGCCTCTTGATGAAAGTACAGTAATGTAAAGTAAACCAAAGTAAAAATAAAAATTATAAAAAAAAAAAAAAAAAGAAAGTGAAAGAGGAGAGTGAAAAAGTTGGCTTAAAGCTCAACATTCAGAAAACAAAGATCACTGCATCTGGTCCCATCACTTCCTGGCAAATAGATGGCGAAACAGTGGAAACAGTGGCTGACTTTATTTTTCTGGGCTCCAAAATCACTGCAGATGGTGATTGCAGCCATGAAATGAAAAGACGCTTACTCCTTGAAAGGAAAGTTATGACCAACCTAGACAGCATATTAAAAAGTAGAGGCATTACTTTGCCAACAAAGGTCCATCTAGTCAAGGCTATGGTTTTTCCAGTGGTCATGTACAGATGTGAGAGTTGGACTATAAAGAAAGCTGAGCACAGAAGAATTGATGCTTTTGAATTGTGGTGTTGGAGAAGACTCTTGAGAGTCCCTTGGACTGCAAGGAGATCCAACCAATCCATCCTAATGGAGATCAGACCTGGGTGTTCACTGGAAGGACTGATGTTGAAGCTGCAACTCCAATACTTGGCCACATGATGTGAAAACCTGACTCATTGGACAAGACCCTGATGCTGGGAAAGATTGAGGGCAGGAGGAGAAGGGGACAACAGAGGATAAGATGGCTGATGGCATCACCAATTCAATGGACATGGGTTTGGGTGAACTGCTGAAGCTGATGATGGACAGGGAGGCCTGGGCGTGCTGCAGTTCATGGGATTGCAAAAAGTCGGACACAACTGAGCAACTGAACTGAACTGAGAGCACTGAGCTAAATATATAAATTAGGAAATTGGAAACATATTGGTGTTTACTGTCATGGAAATAGTTGAGACTATCTAGATAGAAAGTGCTAATAAGTATTTAATAAAAACCTGGTTTTTTAAAGTTTATGAATTTCCAAATCTAATGAAAAGCCAATAAACACATGCTAGCATATAAACAATATTCTGCTATGCATCTTTTCCATTAATTTAAATGTACAGACTGATTTTTTCCAATGCTATATTGACACAAACCTAATTATACTAAGTGCTTCTTTTCTGGGAATCTAAAACAATTTTGTAGCTTTAGAATAAATCATTAACTGTTAATATGCTCTTGACTTCTCCCTCTCCCATTGTATTTTTGGCCATCTGATTTATCAACAGAATGTATAGTTTATCTTGAAAATGTTTTCATATATGGAGTAATTTTCACGACTTCCATTACTATTGTTTTGGGCAAAGCTGCAGTGAATTTTCACCTGTTTGTTATAGTAGATATCTAAGAGGTCTTCCTGCTTTCACTCTTGCCATTTTTCAATCTATTTAAAAGAAAGAAACCTAATTGATCCTACTAAGTAAATTTGCTTATAATTTTTCACTGAGATTAAAATGAGCTATTATGCTTGTGCTTTTGTAAACTTTTAAAAATTTTAAAAACTTTCTCCAAATCCAGTCAATGAATTATAAAACTGGAACATTCTCTGTTTCTAATTCCAGAACCTGAGCAAGTAACAACCACTGTATCTAAGAAGTGGTTTTTAAGCCAAGTTCAAAATAAAAGTCAACAGTGACACTACTTAAAAATCTTGTTTGTCATGCCCTATCTTCAAAATACAAAAGTGATACCTCACAGGTGATAAACAGGAGACTTTTTAAACAGAAAGAAAAAGAAAAAGTTCCATGTGAAACGTGTGTAGCCAGAATTAAGAACCATGAAAACAGAACATCAAAATATAATTCAGCCAAAATAAACCTTTAGAAAAAATGTTATATTCATTTTAAAGTATAGAAGATAATAGGAAACTAAAGAAAATATTTTGCCATCTGATAGATGTATCAGTCAGTCAGTCGGTTCAGTTGCTCAGTTGTGTCCGACTCTGCGACCCCATGAATCGCAGCAGCCTCCCTGTCCATCACCATCTCCCGGAGTTCACTCACACTCACCTCCATCGAGTCAGTGATACCATCCAGCCATCTCATCCTCTGTCGTCCCCTTCTCCTCCTGCCCCCAGTCCCTCCCATCATCAGAGTCTTTTCCAATGAGTCAGCACTTTTCATGAGGTGTCCAAAGTACTGGAGCTTCAGCTTTAGCATCATTCCTTCCAAAGAACACCCAGGGCTGATCTCCTTCAGAATGGACTGGTTGGATCTCCTTACAGTCCAAGGGACTCTCAAGAGTCTTCTCCAACACCACAGTTCAAAAGCATCAATTCTTCTGCGCTCAGCTTTCTTTATAGTCCAACTCTCACATCTGTACATGACCACTGGAAAAACCATAGCCTTGACTAGACAAAACTTTGTTGGCAAAGTAATGTCTCTGCTTTTGAATATGGTATCTAGGTTGGTCATAACTTTTCTTCCAAGGAGTAAGCGTCTTTTAATTTAATGGGTGCAGTCACCATCTGCAGTGATTTTGGAGCCCAAAAAAATAAAGTCTGCCACTGTTTCCACTGTTTCCCCATCTATTTCCTATGAAGTGATGGGACCAGATGCCACCTTACAAAAATCATTTCACTAGTTTCTGAAAAAGCAAAGAAATTTCTAACTAAACATTAAGCAGGCAAAAAAAGATAGGAAATCAGCAAGCTTGTAAACAAATTACTTAGAAACAGAAACAATACTCCAAGGAATTATTTTTTAAACATGACTAATACATACTTTGTATAAATTCACCAAAAATGTTTACACAATAAAATGTGCAGTGTCATTACAAGTATTGTGAATTCAAATGACCTTTTTTCTAAACTCTTCAAGTTACCACTGAGCAACAACAAAATTTGCATGAAAAATGTGATCACTGCAGCAAAAAAAGTATTCATTTTCTTAACACCATTTAATTAAGTGCTTATTTTTCATAGGTTCTGGGAATATAAAATATGTATAAAACACTAACCTTATGCTCAAAACTTAAATATCAGAGGGGAGAAAACAGGCCCATAGAAAATTAACATTGAATAATATGTAATAAAGGATACAAAGAACATTTGAATATGATGTGATATGAGTGCAAAGCAGTGAGTGGAGTCAGTATGGCATAGAGGTTAAATGAGTAACATTTTGGATTTCACATATCTGAATTTTTATCTCGTTTCCATTTTGGTGAGTCAGTTGCATACAAGTAAATGATCTCCCCTTACTTAAACTTAAGCTGCTGTTTTTGGCTGATCACAAGTGCTAACAATGTGATGTTACACTTTCCAGATCATTTGAGCCTTGGTGTCACTACGTTATGGCCAATGAGACAAACGAAGCAGAAACATAAGCGTTTTCTGATGCACAGCCTGAAATAGGAACATGTGAGTACTATGCCTTTCCCTCTTCCCAATGGCGAGGAAGAGAAATAGCCCACTGGCCTCAGAGATCGTGGCTTCCCTTGAGGTTCAGCTGGTAAAGAATCCACCTGCAATGTGGGAGACCTGGGTTTGATCCCTGGATTGAGAAGATCCCCTGGAGAAGGGAAAGGCTACCCACTCCAGTATTCTGGTGTGGAGAATTCCTTGGACTGTATAGTCCATGGGGTCACAGAGTTGGACATGACCGAGCGACTTTAACTCAGAGATGGAATCCATATGTAATGACAGCAGATTAGTTCTACCTGGGCTTCCCTGGTATCTCAATCAGTAAACAATCAGTCTGCAATGCTGGAGACCTAAGTTCGATCCCTGGGCTGGGAAGATTCCCTGGAGGAGGGCATGGCAACCCCTCCAGTATTCTTGCCTGGAGAATCCCCATGGACAGAGGAGCCTGGCAGGCTGCGCTTCATGGGGGTCGCAGAGTCGGACAAGGCTGAGCAACTAAGCACACTGGCAACAAATTTCTCTTGAATTAATCAGTGAGGAAAAACTACATATTTACCTTTCTTCAGTTACTGCATTTCTGGCTGTCTTGTATAGTATAAACATAAAGCATATAGCTCTCTAATTCATCTACTTATAAGTTGTGTGAAACTACTCAAATTATATATATATTTAATTACCTTAGATTAATCCTTATAAGGGAAAGGAAATGACAACCCACTCCAGTATTCTTGCCTGGAATCCCAGGGACAGAGAAACCTGGTGGGCTGCCATCTATGGGGCTTGCACAGAGTCAGACATGATTGAAGTAACTTAGCAGCAACAGCAGCAATCATTATAAACTAGTCATCATAATATTATAGGATTTATAAGATGAAATGCAACAATATATGTAAACTACATAGTAACCTGTAACATTAAATATGGAAAATGTAAAGGAAAATCCAGTTTTTTATGCCCAATTTTTAGTTATTGTAATTTTCAGAGGTGATTTTCTCAGTTTATAGTTAAAAACAACCTCAAATACACATATTTTTTTTTTTAAAAAATTTGTTTTTAGGGCCACTGAATTAAGGCCTAGGTATTGTTTCTATTTCCTCATGTTATATTTTGATCAGTTATATATTCAAAATTTACACATTACTTCAAACAAATCAAATTGCACAAAATCTATCTCTGTATTAAGCCAAAATATTTGCATATAGACTTCAATTTTTCTTTTATTTTTAATCCATTAACACTTAAGGGATACAGTAAATTTTGTTGTTTTCCAGTTCTTAATTTATCCTGTATAGACTGTCTATAATATCACAGAAAGTAAACATCTTTAAAATTTAAGTTAATGTTTATCCCT
>SJYQ01000474.1:1638912-1689003 GCA_006410935.1 Redunca redunca
TCAGTCTTTCTGCTGTCAAATTCCAAATTGTATCTTAGTCAAGTTATTTAAGCTCTGTTTTCAATTTCTATATTTTTCACTTTATTTTCTTCTTTAAATTCATTAATAGCACCAAGAAATAAAAATTTATTAGATCTTTCAGTTCTGATTTCTGACATCTTCAGAGAAAATGGTTTGTATCCATGTTACGTTCATTTAGAGAGCATATGGAAAAAATAAAAGTAATTTACTTCTAAATTTAAGTTCTCAGCAGTATATTGTGGGCCAGTTTATTCCAGGAATCTTGAAATAACTAAATAACTTTGAATAAAATTCAGTCTACTTTTAATAAAATTAAGATTAAACTCAATTTGTGATTTGCAAATTGAAGCAAAATAGGAACTGAAGAAAATTCAAAGGTGAAGAGTCACAATGAAATGTGTGTATGAGCTTGCAGCATAACGTCTTTGGTTCATAAGCAAAATTCTATGACCCTAGGTCAGAGAATTACAGCACTCAAATATCCATACACTATGTTCCCATGTGAGATTTTGGCAATAAAAAGCCATAAATGAAAGAACAAGAAGTAACCAATTATTAACAGATAGGTACATATTTTAAATAAGTAAAGTGTCAAGCATAGTTAGATGGGATTTTTAAAGAAATAAAAAATAGCATGGCTCAAATAATTTATAAAATAGAAACAAAAGTATTCATGAGGATTATTAGATGCTAGGTCAAACTCAGGCTTTCCTGGTGGCTCATTGGTAAAGAATTCTTGTGCCAAAGCAGGAGACCCAGGTTCCATCACTAGCCTGGGAAAATCCCCTGGAAATGGAAATGGCAACCCTCTTCAGTATTCATACCTGGAAAATTCCATGGACAGAGGAGCCTGGCAGCTATAGTCTGTCGGATCCCAAAGAGTCAGACACAACTGAGAGACTGAGCACACACATACACATATGTTAAATATAAGGTAATGCAATGTTTAATGATGTGTGTTAACAATTCACATGGACTATGAGAAAATGGAAAAAAGATACATATTTCTCTCTGAATTGGTCATAGAAGGCTTATCATGTAATGTGACATTGAATTTGATACAGAATAGAGACACAAGATATTAAAAGAAGAGGGAGCAAAAAATTCAAAAGTACTTCATATTTGGTTATGGCCAACAATCCATGCTATGAAATAAGAAATATTTGAGTATGCATCATTTGTTGTTATCATATATGCTATATTGTGTTATGTGAGAGAGAGAGATGAGAATCCATTATACAGAACTGAAACCTATAAAATGTATTTAAATAACAGTTATACATCTTTAAACTGTCTCTTTAAGTGAACTAAATAAAGCACAAATATTTTGCATAGATTGCATTTAAATTCCCTATCAATTCTGAGTAAAATTTCCTATTAATAAGCAAATTTGAAATGTTGATAATGGTATTTAAATAAAACTTTTTAAAAAAACCTTTGCTAAATTACATAAAGAAAGTAAACTGATGAATAAAATTTGTGGGGCCCTAAATGGGAAACCTTAAAATAGAAAAGGGCGAGCTTTGCAGTCGGAAACTAAGATGGTGCCTGGCGGAAGAGATGGGGGCGTGGTCTATGTTGTTTGTCAAAACTTCTGATTGGCTCTCTTGATTTCCGTGCACATAGACAGTGTGTGATCACCATAGACTCCTGTTATAATGATGGCACATGATGATTTGACCTTTAACGTGATTGGTGCAACTATGGAAAGTCCCTCACAAACCCTCCCCTGCTTGCCTTTATAAGCAGGGAGTTTGCAACAATAAAGCGGAACTGCACTAGATGAAACCCCTGTCGCGTCTGATTGTCTCTCGCTCGCCGAGGGGCTGGGTTGGCGGAGAGCAGGCTCACTTTTCCTTGGGACCCCTCAGCTCTGCTGAGGGAAGTTCCACTGCCTCTCTCTCCTTCTGCGGAGCACCCCCCACAAAATTGACCATAATTTTCTAGAGATTTTAGAACATAAGTCCAGGTAAACATTAAGGAACTGGTACTTGACTTAAATCTTATCTTGGAAACAAGCTCATTTTGCACTGAACTAAATAAGACCATCCATGATTTTATCTAAATAAGAGGATCTTTGGCTTGTTACTGGTCTCCCACACCACCTCTTCATTGCCATTTCATTTACTATTTGAATACTTCACATTGAACATTTACATGTTTTTTAATAAAGCTTTTACTTTAGACGAAATGTAGAAAATTTGGTGTAATTTTAAAGATAGTGTTGATCAATTTTTGGGAATTATGATAGATTTTTGTAATAGAAAAATATGTAGAATATACACATGAATATATTAATATGTATAAATATATTTCTTCTATATATTAAAAACAGAATAAAGAAAGGTATCAGTGGTAGAAAAATGCATTATAACATGAAAGTATATCAAAACTAGGAGTTAGACAGCACCCAAGTTTTGAAGGAGAAGGCAATGGCACCCCACTCCAATACTCTTGCTGGGAAACTCCCATGGATGGAGGAGCATGGTAGGCTGAAGTCCATGGGGTCGCTAAGGGTTGGACACAACTGAGTGACTTCACTTTCACTTTCCACTTTCATGCATCGGAGAAGGAAATGGCAACCCACTCCAGTGTTCTTGCCTGGAGAATCTCAGGGACCGAGGAGCCTGGTGGGTTGCAGTCTATGGAGTTGCATAGAGTCGGACATGGCTGAAGCGACTTAGGAACAGCAGCAGCAAGTTTTGAAAAAAGAGCTTGAGTGTGTTTTAAATAAAATCTCAGTAAAAAGCATAAACAGGTTCACTATTGAACTCCAGGACTCTGAAAGCAGAATATATTCTAAAATCTATACTGGTTGACAGGTTTTTCTATGTAGATGCTAAGTTAAGGGTTAATTCTTGATTCATTTAATTTATGTACTTTCTGATAGTTTTCTTATCTATAACCTTATATGATTTGTACTGGAAGAAGAGTCTCTCAGATTATTTTACAAAACATATTGTTAAGTTTATGGAAATAAAAATAAAATCCAAAGAAAATACTGTTTAAAAACATCGATTACCTGGACTGTTGTGAAAAAATACATATTTGTGGATGGCAAGCTGGAAAGAAACCTGCAGTTGTGGTTTTACAACAGCCATTCTTTAAAGTACTAAAATAATACTTGCTTTTTATATGATCTTCATGCACTGTCTAAGATAAAACCAGGTTCATAGTCCACATTTCTCTCACTGTCACAATTCAAGGAGTTTTTTCTTTTCAAGTCTTTTTTTATGTTTTATATTATCCATATATATACACACACACATACATATAAAATCTCACATCCTTTTTTAATAATTGTATTGGAATAATTCCAGGTGGCACAAGTAGTAAAGAACTGGCCTGCCAATGCAGGAGACATATGAGATGTAGGTTTGATATCTGGGTTGGGAAGATCTCTTGGAGGAGGGCATGGCAACCCATTCCAGTATTCTTGCCTGGAGAATCCCATAGAGAATGAAGCCTGGTGGGCTACACCACCAAGAGTCAGACACAACTGAAGCAATATAGCTCACGTGCAATATGATAGTACGAGAACAGTATTTGATTCTGTGCATTTTACGCTTTTTTATATTTTTTGCATGACCCAAGCTTTCTATAAAAATGTTTGTTTGAAAATAGACCAGTATGACTTATGCTTTCAGCCCCAACAGGAAAATGTTTGGAAGTAATCTTTCCCATTCTTACAACAAGAAAAAAAAACAAAACAAAATGAATGAGTTTTCTTGGTTGCATCAGAAAACTGAGGTGGTGGGACAAATCCCCACCGTGAATTCTGGAGAGACAGGTCTGCTTCTGAGAACAGAAACAACTGGGGATATAAACTGGTATTTTAAATGGTAATGCTATTGAATTGCTGGATGTTGATTGTGGACTAATCTGAGAGTGATAAACTACAGGGGCCTTAATCTTAGGGGGAGCTCAACATTTTGGGGGATTTTACTTCCAGGAACCCCACTATTTTCTTAGGGTGAAGATACAAGGAAGACAAAATTCAAGTGAAAGCGCAGCTTGAAGAGAAAAAGACAGCATCAGAACCAAACTCAGATATGACCCAGATATTGGAATCATTAGAAAGATAATTTAAAATAATATGTTGAGCCCAAATATAAAAACCAGACATGCAAGAATAAATAGGCAGTGTAAGCACAAAGATGAAAACCCAAAGAAAAAATCAAGATGAAAGACTAAACATCAAAAACACTGGAAGAGAAATGAAGAAGGCTTTTTATGGGCTTATTAGCAGAGTGGACATAAAATGAAATCATATAAAATGCTAAATTAAAACAAGAGAAGGTGGAAAGAAGATTTTTTAAAAAAGATAAAAAGAAATGCAATAAATGTAAAACAGTTAATGATAGACATGAACCTACAACTAAAAAATAAATATTTAAATGTGAATCATCCAAATGCACCAATTAAAAACAAAGATTTTCAAAGTGGATTAAAAAACAAGAACAAACTCTATGTTGTCTAAAAGGAACCCCCTTTATATATAAAGACACAGGTTAAAATTAAGGGACACAGAAAGCTGTATCATGAAATGAGGCATTTTGTTGTTTGTTGTTCAGTCGCTCAGTTGAGTCTGATTCCTTTGTATCTCAACGCATTGTAGCCCCATGGCTTGTACTCAGGCTCCTCCATTCACGGGATTTGCCAGAATACGGGAGTGGATTGCCATTTCCTTCTATAGGGGATCTTCTTGATCTAGGGATCAAACCTGAGCCTCATGCTTGCCAGGTGGATTCTTTACCACTAAGCCACCTGGGAAGCCCTGAAATAGGGCATTACATAGTGATAAAGGATTCAACCCTCCAAGAAGACCTAACAATTGTGTATAAGCAATAGTGCACCAAAATGAACGAAGAAAAATCAGTTAAAATTGCAAGGAGAAATAGACAAATTCACTATTATATGTGAAGGACATACTGTATTTAGATACTTAGTTAAACATTAGTTCATTTTGATACCTCCGTTCATTATCACATGGATCATTCTAGACTTCTCTTCCTGCCTGTCTGTAATCTATTTCAACAAAGATAAACTTGGTTCCCATCATTGCTTAAATGTTGAATTCCAATACACATGGAAAATATTATCAGAATTGTTGATGCCTTGAAAGTGAAAGTGAAGTCACTCAGTCATGTCCGACTCTTTGTGACCCCACGGACTGTAGCCTACCAAGCTTCTCCGTTCATGGGATTTTCTAGGCAAGAGTACTGGAATGGGTTGCCATTTCCTTCTCCCTGTATGAAATAACTTTACCAAATAGAGCACAGTGATTTTCTACAGTTTCTTTTGCATTTAGTCTCATAAACCCTCTCATTTCAGAATTCACTAACATATTTGCCCATACACTTTTCAAAGAGGCTATTTGCTACATTTATAATATGCCCTTATTATTTTGTCTCATTCTACATTACATTCTGGGATTTTTTTTTATGTATATGCATTGGAGTCATTCTGTGTGCTATAAATTTCTATGGATTTTGTCCAATGAATAGTGTTAGGTATGCACCATTACAGTATCACAAAGAATACTATTCTGTCTTTAAACTATTCTTTCTTTAAAACAAGCCTATGCATCACATACTTAACTCCTGGAAACCTCTGATCTTTTTTGTTGCTCTTATTAAAATAACTTTTTTCTTAGTTGATCTTTTAAATTATTTTTTAATTTTAAATTAAAAATAAGTACTTTACAATATTGTGATAGTTTCTGCCATACATCAACATGAACTGGTCATAGGTATACATATGTTCCCTCCCTCTCAAATCTCCCTCCCACCTCCCTCCCCATCCCACCTCTCTAGGTTGTCACAAAGCACAAGCTTTGGGTTCCCTACATCGTATAGCAAATTCCCACTGGCCATCCATTTTACATATGGCAGTGTATATGTTTCCATGTTACTCTCCCAAATCTTCCACCCTCTTCTTCCCTACTGTGTCCAAAAGTCTGTTCTTTGTGTCTGTGTGTGTCTTTGTTGCCCTCAAGTAAGATCATCAGTACTATCCTTCTAGGTTCCATACGTATGCATTAATATATAATATTAATATTTGTCTCTCTCTTTCTGACTTACTTAACTCTGTATAATAGGCTCTAGGTTCATCCACCTCATTAGAACTGACTCAAAAATGCATTTCTTTTTATAGATAAGTAACATTCTATTATTATTATATTATTAGTCACAATAGAATATTAGAATATCTAATTGTGTATATGTACCACAACTTCTTTATTTATTGATCTGTCGATAGGCATCTAGGTGGCTTCCATGTCCTAGCTATTATCAATAGTGCTGCAGTGAACATTGGATAGCATGTGTTATTTTCAACTATAGTACCCTCAGAATATATGCCCAGTAGTGGGATTTCTGGGTCATATGGTAGTTTTATTCTTAGTGTTTTAATGAATGTTCATACCTGTTCTCCATAGTAGCTATATCAATTTGCATACCCATCAACAGTGCAAGAGGGTTCCCTTTTCTCCACACACTCTCCAACACCTCTCATCTTTTTGATAAACATTTTCTTTTATCTTTTCTCAGGTTTTGTTTACTTGGAATAAATAATTATGTAGATTTTCAGACTGGATTCTTTCACTTGGCAATATTTATTTAACATTCATCCATATCCTTAGCTCTTACTTTTCATTGCTGAGTAATGCTCCCTTGCATGAATATACCTCATCTAGTTTATACATTCACTTTGTTGATTCCAAATTTAGCAATTATGAACATTCACAATGAACAGCAGAACATAGAGCTGCTAAAAACACTCATGCAGCTTTTTTTTTTTTTTGGTGCAAACACAAGTTTTCATATCAGTTAGGTAAACACCTAGGGAAACAATTGCTGGTTCATGAGGAGAAGAAATGATTAGATTTATAAGAAATTGACACATAGTCTTCCAAAATGCCCATACTATTGTGCATTTCCACTAGTAAAGAATGTGAGTTCCTGTTGATTTGAATTCTGACAACAATTGGTATAGTCATTTAGTTTTACTTTTGTATTTGATCCATTCTAACAGGTGTGCAGTGGTTTCTCATGTGAGTTTTTAATTCCACAAGCAAATACATACACACATACACATGCACAAACTCAAGGGGAAGGAGTTATTAAACTGCCTGAATATTAGTGTGTGTGTGGCAGGGGAAGAATCACTAGGGGCCATCTTAGAGGATATGTTACCATAATAGCATGTTTAGTAAGAACGAGTTCTTGATCATAGCACACAGAATTATAATCAATTTTTGGTTAAACACTGTCCTGCGGGGCAGAGTGAGAAAGTAAAATAGTAAAACTTTCAGAATGCCAATATAAGTATGATGTATAAAATGATGTTTTCCTTTAATCTACCTAAAATTTCTCTAATCTAAAGAAATAAGAATGCATGTGTACAAATATCTAATTATAATAATGACCATCACATGTTCTAAAGATTAACAAAAAGGAAACATCCTAAATTCTCACAAAAATTTATTGATTAAATCATAATTATGCACTATAAGTTATTGTTGCCATTTTAAATTATATTTGCAAAAATATTTAATGATATAAGAATGAAAACAAATGACAAAGCAGTTACATGATGTATGGCCCTGTTTTTATTATCATCTGCCTATGTATCTATGCTGGAGAAGGATATGACAATCCTCTTCAGTATTCTTGCCTGGAGAAGCCCATGGACAGAGGAGCCTAGAGGCCTATAGTCCATAGGGGTGCAAAGAGTCAGACATGACTGAGCAACTGAACTAACCTAGTATATCTATACAACCATCTATTTTCTATTTGCATACATATAAAATGTTCACCTATGGGTTCCAGGATTATAGCCGAATTTTTTCTATTTCTGTTTTAATTAAAATTTATGCTTGAAAATAAATCAATGAGAAACAGAATAATGCTTATTTTATTTTTTAGGAAGTTACAACATTTTAAAAAGTAACAAATGGGAGCAAATGCATTTTTTGGGAAATATCTTCCTTCTTAAAGAAAGAAAGAGAGAAAAAAGGAGGTTGGATTTAACTCGCCTTCATACTTCTAAGCCTGGTAAAGTTCACACCACATAATATTAGTTGGATTTACTTTTGTGTGTGCTGTTTATGTGTTCCAAACAAGGGCAGTGATTAGTGTTTTCACAACAATATTTTCATTTTTCTATCACTGTGGTAACACTCATAAATGTTTAATAATAGATTGAATAGTTTATTATTCTTTTACTAAAATACTTTTGCTGAGTTCATAAAACATAAACCTAAACTTAACTGAATAAAAGTAGATTTTTACATATTTATACTTTCTCTAACAAAACATCTGTCCTCATGCCATGACGGGGTTCCCATAATTGAAGATGTTGAGAACTACTGAATTAGTGGACAGTGTAAAAATTATGTACATTTGTCCTTGCTCTTTGTTTCTTGTAAAAATATTTTATTGTCTATGTGCAAGTCTTTTACAGACCTTGAAAATGGCACTCAATAGTTATAATTGTGTAAGGAAAGTGAAGACTATGAAATTAGATTGAAGATCTCTATTTCTTTTACCAGCTCTATCTTTGATTCAGGACCTAATTTGAACAGGTGAGTCTCAATTACAACTTGGAAACAGAGTTAATCTTACAGACCCCACCTCAACAGAGTTGTTGTTAGTATTTATTTAACGAAAGTGTCTAGGAAAAGAGCTAAACTGAGAGCAAATTACTCTGATTTCTTCCAGGTATTGCCATAGTTTATGTGCAATCAGTAAGCACTCTTTGCTAGAATTATAGAAATTATCTGTAAACTTATAAGCATAGCTATTTATAAAATGTCAAATTCAATTAGGACTATTTAATGTTTTTCAGATGTACAAAAAGTTACCAAACATAAATACAAGGGTAGGAATACATAATTTTAGTTAATTACATTGACTATTAAATGTACAGGAATGACCTGTTTTTTATTATACTTATAATAATCATGCTTTTGAAAATATTTTCATGACTTAATTTTATTTACATTTCACACTGTTTCGACATATACATTTCCCAAATTTGACAGTTTAAAAACTTTAAAAAATAATGAGCTGCCAACATAGTCCCGCCATCAGTGGCTCTCTTTCCAATGAATTTCTGACACTTGCTCTACAACAACTATACCTATTTTCAGGGATTTTTTTTCTCCTAACCCCGGCTTTTTTTAATAAGTCTCAACTATCTTTTCAATTTTGATGGTCTCTCAATTTACTGTGTGTGTGTGTGTGTCTGTTTCCTGGAAGACTGGGATTTATCACAAAAATCTAATATGTATTGCCGCAAATAGTGGGCTTTAGAGTATTTTCATCTTATTTGATGATAAAGCTTACACTAGATAGAAATTTCATACTTCAATTATCAATACAATACCTTTACTTATTTATGCTATTAACATATCAAAGCTGAGTTCTTATTTCATGAGAATTCAACATATTTAATACTATGTTATTTCCCTTATTTCTATTTATAAAAGCATGCATTTTATTAAATTTAGTACCACAACAATGAAGCTAGTTCAAGTCCTTTATTTCTTTTGATCTTAACCTCTAAGATCAAGATTAACTACGCAAAAGATGGGCATGGGTTTTCCAAAACTGTGTCTCATTAGTTGGTTGCAGGAGAGTCTGCCAGATTACAAAGGGAGGAGATATTTCCTAGCTTTAATATGCATTTTAATAAGAAAAATCTCGCCAGAGTTAACTTGAAAGCAGAAATCACTAAAAGTCCTTCACTTTTGAGATTCAATTATACTGAAGTACTCTAGGTCGGTGGAGAAGGAAATGGCAACCCACTCCAGTACTCTTGCCTAGAGAATTCTGTGAACAGAGGAGCCTGGTGGGCTGCTGTCCATAGGGTTGCACAGAGTCAGACACGACTCAAGTGACTTAGCATGCATGCATGCACTGGAGAAGAAAATGGCGACCCACTCCAGTGTTCTTGCCTGGAGATTCCCAGGGACAGAGGAGCCTGGTGGGCTGCCGACTATGGGGTCGCACAGAGTCGGACACGACTGAAGCGACTTAGCAGCAGCAGCAGCAGCGCTCTAGGTTGGAAGTTATATGATAATGATATTTGAAGAAAATGTTTGTGTAGCATGTAGACGAGTAAATCAAAACCAGCTGAGAAAGAAACATATTTAAGGGACTATTCTCTTATCATGAGAAATATATAGTCTTCCAACCACTCACTTTGTTTACCCTGACTAAAGTGATTGTAAAAAGCACTTTGCACATTTTAAAAAGTTTCTACATTCATTTCCCCTACATTTATTTTCCATATATATATATATATATATATATACATGGAAACGGTTTGCAGGGACTACTCTTGCCTGGAAAATCCCATGGACGGAGGAGCCTGAAAGGCTGGAGTCCAGGGGGTCGCTGAGGGTCGGACACAACTGAGCGACTTCACTTTCACTTTTCACTTTCATGCATTGGAGAAGGAAATGGCAACCCACTCTAGGGTTCTTGCCTTGAAAATCCCAGGGATGGGACGGGGGAGCCTGATGGGCTGCCATCTATGGGGACGCATAGAGTCGGACACGACGGAAGTGACTTAGCAGCAGCAGCAGCAACAGCAAAGGTCCTATTGCCAAATTAGTAACATCTACCATAAAGTGTAGTTAAATGACAGAATATGCAGATAATTAATATATATTTTAAAGAATATCTGGGAACACACAGAATAGATACAACTATGCTTTTGTCCTGAAGTAGTTAATCATATTGAATTTTATCTCAGGAGTCACAGCTACCTTCTATCCTTTTTGCAGAACTAAGATATCACAACGCTTCTAAGTATCGATTTAGATTCTTTTTAAAATAAATGAATTTCTTCCTATAGCATGGTAGCACCTCGTGTAACATGTCTTATGCTATTGCTCTTTTTATGTGTTTATGCATGAAAAAATATATTAGACAAAACTCTTACTACTCTTAAAGTAAGTTTTATCAAGGAGGGAGTCTCTACCCAGCTATGTTCCATGAACTCAGTCAAAGCATACCAGTATAGTAAGTAAATGAAAAACATTGCGAGATGTGGTTCAAGGATAAACAAAAGAATGCATGCTTTTCTCAGGGTTTCCAGATATAATTTTCCAGGAGAAACTAAAATGGAAAACTTTGTGTTAAATGATCTGATTTTAAAAAGAGTGTATAGTCTCTGTAAAGCCTATTTGCAGTCCATGTGTTATTTATCAGAACTAATTTTATTCAGACAAATCTAAGATATTCTATCAGCTAAGAGTGTATTATGTGGTATATAATGGATAAATGAAATCATTAGCAAACTAATTTGTAATATTTTAATTATTTCATAAAAAAGAGAATCTTCACATAGGCAATTAAGGGATGATATTGGCTTCATATAATTGTCTCCTTTTGACTTTCTACATTGACATCCCCAAAAAGGAGCTCTTACTCATGGCCCAAGAGGAGAGTAAAGCTCCAGTCATTGCATGAAGTTTCAGATAGTGAGTAAGAGAAAGGTATGTAGATGTTAATGCTTCTCTGGGGAAATTTGAAGGGACCACATGCTACATTTGCTTTCCTCTAAGGTGACTCAGTGGGTAAAGAATCTACCTGGAATGCAGGAGACATGGAAAGACAGGAATTCGATCACTAGCTTGGGAAGATACCCTGGAGGACTTGGCAACCCACTTTGGTATTCTTGCCTGGAAAATCCCATGGACAGAGGAGCCTGATGAGCTACGGTCTATAAGGTCACAAAGAGTTGGACATGATTGAAATGCCTGAGCACAAGCACACCCCATGCTGGAAGAGTCATGTGGCCTTACAATGTACAAGGTGGAAGGAGAGGGTTATCTTACTTTATGTGCTTGTTAACTCAAATTTTAAAAATCAAGGGTTTTATTGTTTAAGAAGAGGCACTGTATACTGTGGTAAACAACTAAAGACTGCCGCAGGATGTTCTTAAAATAGATGTAAAATAATAGGTTGAGAAGCATGATTAGCCTGGACAAAATTCTGCTACTTCCAGTTTGTAGCTATATGACTTCAGACAAATAACATATTAGCATGAGTTTTCTTTTCTGTAAAATGGTTATATAGTGATATTTACTCATATGGTAATTCTAAGGGTCAAATAAATTCTTAGAATAGTGCATATATCACAGACTAAGTGTAAGCAAATAATAGCCATTGTTTTAACAATATGGTGAAAAAAGACAGCTATCATGGCTACAGAAAAAAAAATCTGATATGATTAATTAAAATGGCCTAATCCATGAATGTATAAAGAGCTATACATAAGTGTCAATTGCTTAGTCTTGTCTGACTCTGTGTGACCCTGTGGAGCCCACCAGGCTCCTCTCTCTATGGAATTCTTCAGGCAAAAATACTAGAGTGGGTACTCACTCCCTTCTCCAGGGGATCTTTCTGATCCAGGGATTGAACACATGGCTCATGCACTAAAGGCAAATTCTTTACTATTTGAGCCATGAGAGAAGTCCAATCTTAAGTAAGCCATCTCTATTCCATTGGCCTGAAAAATGACTAATAAATAAAAAAAGCTGAGTGCTAGAGAATCTATGCTTTTGAACTGTGGTGTTGGAGAAGAATCTTGAGAGTCCCTTGGACTGCAAGGAAATCCAACCCGTCAATCCTAAAGGAAATCAGTCCAGAATATTTATTGGAAGGGCTGATGCTGAAGCTAAAACTCTAATACTTTGGCCACCTGATGCAAACAACTGACTCATTGGAAAAGACCCTGATGCTGGGAAAGATTGAAGGCAGGAGGAGAAGAAGACAACAGAAGATGAGATGGTTGGATAGCATCACCAACTAGATGGACATGAGTTTGAGCAAGTTCTGAGAGTTGATAATGGACAGGGAAGCCTGGTGTGCTACAGCACATGGGGGTCACAGAGTTGGACAGGACTGAGAGACTGAACCGAACTGAATAAATAACCTACGTTTTGCCAAATTTCTTAGAAATTAAGGTTGCTTTAAAAAATAAATATATTTTAGTTTTTATAAAAATAAATATATTTTATTCTTTACCCTAAAGAAACTTAAAATAGAACCACCTTAAGGCAAGAAGGACATGACCTTTGGAAAAAATTGAATAGAATTTATAAATTCTCCCATTTTATAGGTTATAACATTGAGGCAGAGGGTTTTAAATAATTTCCTCCCTGGCTCATAACTAGGACATGTTGACGGAAGAATACCAATTAGTCTGAATTTCTGAAAGCATAATTTTAGGATAAATTTTTTAAGGGAAAAGAATATTCAGTATACACGGGAGGTGAATTGGACATCACACAGCTGTTTCCTTTGCCTTCACTGTTTTTCATTTTTGTTTTTTGCTTTGGATTTTATAGCTCCAGTTTTTATGCCGTTGCTCTGTGAGGCACTTGAAGTAGTAGAAAGATCACAGAGCTTAGAATGGCAACTTTGTTCAGATCCTGATCTTGCTCTTGGCTTGGCAGTTTGGGATCTGGGATGTGGAGAATTATAGCTGCTACAGACTTCTCTGGTGGCTCAGATGGTAAAGCGTCTGTCTACAATGCGGGAGACCTGGGGTTGACCCCTGGGTCCGGAAGATTCCCTGGAGAAGGAAATGGCAACCCATTGCAGTACTCTTGCCTAGAAAATCCCATGGACGAAGGAGCCTGGTGTTCATGGGGTTGCAAAGAGTCAGACACGACTGAGCGACTTTGCTCACTCACTCACTGTGCTAAGAGCACAAATTGTTCAAAATTAACCAAAATTTGCCATCTAAGCCCTTCCCTGGAAGTTGCAAGTCTTCAAAAGACTTCAGTTTCAAAATTGTGTCTATTTATCTATGTACAGTTGAAGCCTTGCATGAAAGATTTATTCAGCAGTACATGAACCAAGAAATTCCAGATGTTCAAGCTGGATTTAGAAAAAAAAGAGGAACCAGAGATAAAATTGCCAACATGCACTGGATCATCGAAAAAACAAGAGAGTTGCAGAGAAACATCTACTTCTGCTTTATAGACTATGCCAGACCCTTTGGCTGTGTGGCTCACAACAAACTGGAAAATTCTTCAAGAGGTGGGAATACCAGACCACCTTACCTGCCTCCTGAGAAATCTGTATGCAGGTCAAGAAGCAACAGTTAGAACTGGATATGGAATAACAGACTGGTTCCAAATTGGGAAAGGAGTATGTCAAGGCTGTATATTATCACCCTGTTTACTTAACTTATATGCAGAGTACATCATGTGAAATGCTAGGCTGGAGGAAGCACAAGCTGGAATCAAGATTTCTAGGAGAAATATCAATAACCTCAGATATGCAGATGACATCACTGTTATGGCAGAAAGTTAAGAAGAACGAAAGACACTCTTGATGAAAGTGAAAGAGGAGAGTGAAAAAGCTGGCTTAAAACTCAACATTCAGAAAACCAAGATCATGGCATCTGGCCCCATCACTTCATGGCAAATAGATGGGGAAGCAATGGAAACAGTGGCTGACTTTATTTTGGGGGGGGGCTCCAAAATCACTGCAGATGGTGACTGCACCCATTAAATTAAAAGACATTTGTTCCTTGGAAGAAAAGCTATGACCAATCTAGACAGTATATTAAAAAAGCAGAGACATTACTTTGCTAACAAAGGTCCATCTAGTCAAAGGTATGGTTTTTCCAGTAGTCATATATGGATGTGAGAGTTGGACTGTAAAAAAAAGATCAGTGAAAAAGAATTAATGCTTTTGAACTGTGGTGTTGGAGAAGACTCTTGAGAGTCTCATGGACTGCAAGGAGATTCAACCCTTCAATCCTAAAGGAAATCAGTCCTGAATATTCATTGAAAGGACTGATAATGAAGCTGAAGCTTCAATACTTTGGTAACTTGATGTGAAGAACTGACTCATTTGATAAGACCCTGATGCTGGGAAAATTGAAGGTTGGAGTAGAAGAGGACAACAGAGGATGAGATGGTTGGATGGCATCACCAACTCGATGGACATGAGTTTGAGTAAACTCTGGGAGTTGGTGATGGACAGGGAAGCCTGGTATGCTGCAGTCCATGGGGTCACAAGAATTTGGACAGGACTGAGTGACTGAACTGACTGATTTATCTATCTGAAGGCTACAGTTCAAACTCTGAGGAAAACCATATGTAGTCCCATCCAGGGTTCTAGATCTGGTTCTGATACAAGTAAGCTGGGTAGCTCGGGACAATCTCTTTGCCTCTCTGAGGTTCCAGGGATAGTTGAGTTGGATGATTTCTGAGTTTCCTTCTAACACTTACCTTCCAGTGTGACGAATTTTAACATTTCTGGGTAGACTTTTCTTTTTCCCCTGATCAGCAAGCTGACAGTTTCTACTCAAAAGGGATAATATAAATCTCAGCAACTTGGCTTATTTATTTCTATTTTTCTATAACTTTTCCTGGATAACTTTGAAAGCAGTTGAGAAGTAGTTGCTGGCTTCAATACCAGTCTGTAAGACTAAATAGAGGAAAAAGAAGACATCCTTCACTGTTCTGTGAGGCATCAGAACAGTCTATGTGTCTGGTGACAGTGGATGAGAGAAATCCACAAGTATGTTTTCCTTCAATCATAACGTTAAGCTTAGAGGTCAAGTTTTGTTATTTCTTCTTCTGAGGCAAAAATAGATAAAATGTAACAATGAATACTTAAACATTTTCAGAAATGCTAGTCAATTAATTTCCTGCAAAAGATTTAAAGAGTTTCTTATCCTTAAGAGGCAAATGAAAAGACAACTCAGAGTAACTTAGATGAACATAACCTGGAAACGATTATTCTTGGTGGTGAATATTATTCAGACATGGCTGCTTCAAAGACATTAACAACTAATTTATTTGTCTTGTAAATAAATAATTACACTCATAACATTTAGAAAGTTGCTTCTTCTTTTGTTTTCTATTGTGGCAAACTCTAAAGCTATGTGCATGCATAACTAAAGACATAAACAAGATTAAAGCTAATTTAGCTTTTTTCTCTCCATAGGTGTCTTATAAAGAGAATCCATCAGTCAAAACATTACATTCTTTCCTCTGCTTTGTTCAAGCCATGATGCTTATAATAAACCTGTCCTTAAGCTATTTTCCATTCTCTTACTGTAACCACTGTTATATATAATGGCGTGCTTATGCCTATATTTAACCCTCTTACTGTTCATTGTTAAAATTAGTCATTATGGTACCTGATTGAATCTCATATCTTTGCATGTTTAAAGCTTGCTGAACAAACACAGCAGGCAAGTTCTGGATGTTATAAGACAAGAAAAGTATGTCTTAAAGCAACAAAATCCCAAAGATGATTTATCTAAGTAGAAAAAAATAAAGATGCAAGAACAAGATGTAATAGATTGCTTTCAAAATTGTCAGATTATTGTCATTTTTTCATAGAATCACAAAAGGACTACTGCTGCTTAGTTCCTTTAACTTATTTGTCTTGTAAATAAATGAGTTCACTCATAACATTTAGAAAGTTGTTTCTTCTTTTGTCTTCTGTTGTGGCAAACTCTAAAGCTTTGTGCATATATAACTAAACATGCAGACAATAATGAAAATAATTTAGCTTTTTTCTCTACATAGCCTAATATACACAGCTAATTAACTAATGTCAGTAAGCAAGCTCTGATTTGTTAGATAATATTATTAAAATAGAAAAAAGAAGAACTGGCATTTTAAAAGTCCAAAAAATATAGCATGAAATTGAAAAGCATAATGACTAACACAAGCATGCTGCCATATTTCTTTTTTTTAATGATTAGGAAAAGTATGATGGAGACTATCATGCTAGAAGAAGCACATAATTTTAAGTGCCTGTTTTATTTCCTTTATACAAAGAAAAATGGATATGGTGGTTACTTGAAAATTTTTTTTTTAACATGTCAGTTTAGGAGGGAAGCTATATTGTAACCCCATGGACTGTAGCCTACCAGGCTCCTCTGTCCATGGGATTTCCCATTGAAGAATACTGGTGTGGGTTGTCATTTCTTTCTGCAGGGCATCTTCCCACCTGATGGATTGAACCAACGTCTCCTGCATTGGCAGGCAGATCCATTACCACTGAGCCACCAGGTGAAGCTGTAGTATCCATTTATTCAAACACTAAATCAGATGTTGCTATGAGATATTTTTAGATATGTTTAGCATCTATAATCAGTTGACTTAAAGTGCAGAAAATCACCTGGATAGTGTGATATCCAATCAGTTTTATAAACAAAACTGTTTCCCTGAAGAAGAAGAAATTCTGTATAACAGCTGACGTGGAGTATCCAGCCTGCCAGATTTTGTTCTACAGGCTCAGTTTTCCAGCCTTTATAATATGAACTTTCTTGTAATCTNGAAAAATGGATATGGTGGTTACTTGAATTTTTTTTTTTAACATGTCAGTTTAGGAGGGAAGCTATATTGTAACCCCATGGACTGTAGCCTACAGGCTCCTCTGTCCATGGGATTTCCCATTGAAGAATACTGGTGTGGGTTGTCATTTCTTTCTGCAGGGCATCTTCCCACCTGATGGATTGAACCAACATCTCCTGCATTGGCAGGCAGATCCATTACCACTGAGCCACCAGGTGAAGCTGTAGTATCCATTTATTCAAACACTAAATCAGATGTTGCTATGAGATATTTTTAGATATGTTTAGCATCTATAATCAGTTGACTTAAAGTGCAGAAAATCACCTGGATAGTGTGATATCCAATCAGTTTTATAAACAAAACTGTTTCCCTGAAGAAGAAGAAATTCTGTATAACAGCTGACGTGGAGTATCCAGCCTGCCAGATTTTGTTCTACAGGCTCAGTTTTCCAGCCTTTATAATATGAACTTTCTTGTAATCTCTCTCTCTCTCATCACAGACACACATACACACACACACAGAAATATTCATATATATATATGCTTATACATATTATAAATTTCAAAGATTTTGAAATTTTGGCAAAGCAAAAATATCAAACTCAATATAGATGATGAAGGAATAGTGATAGCTTCTTTGCTGCATAGTTCCTCAATACCCACTGCTTTGTGCTATGCCAGGAGGAACCTAGAATAGGAAGAAGGTATAGGAGGTAAATTCAGGGCTACAGTGAGTTTTGGTAAATCAGAGTTTTCAAAACAATATCCTTCTTTCTTTTCAGGGTGGTCACTATGCTTTCAATATAATCTCCTATGTTTCATCCAGTAAGTTTTTTTTCATCTCATTATATGTCTGGTGGGTAGAAAAATGGCTTCTCAAAGATATCCATGTTGCTGACCTAAGTCAAGATGTAAACAGAGGCAAAATTAAAGATATGAATTTATTAAAGAATGGCAGAGAAATCAGAATTTGGAACATGCCAACTGGAGCAAGTTACAGATGAATACACTGAGGGTTTGAGGTAGGCTGTACATATTGTCAAGGAATGTGAAGGGGAGAAAGAGCCTGTTGAAATAAAAACTAATGGAGATCAACTTTGAAAATTACTCAAGAAGACAAAGAAAGTTTAATGCAGCTCACTTTGCAAGAACACTCTGACCTGTGTCATTTCTTTCTCGTCTCTGGAGACTGTAAGCAAAATTTCCAAGGTTGATATGAGGGCAGCTCCCAGCAAACTCACCATTATTTAAGAAAATTCCAACATTGTCGGTTTTCTGTAGATCAGCCATTCATGGGAAATCAGTCTCTCATCCTTAAGTTTTGTTTTCCTGAGGACAGATGTATAAGAGTTTTCATTTTATATTTTCCAAGTCCATTTTAGACTGAAGTTCTTTCATAATGTCAAATGCTTAGAACCTGTGAATGTTATATGCTAAAAAATGAGATTAGGTTAGAAATCTTGAGAGAAAGAATTTACCCTGGATTATCCAGTGAGTCCCAAATGCCATGACAAGTGTTCTTTTAAGAGATATGCAAATAGAGATTTCACACAGATACACACAGAAGAAAACCCACTGTGAATATGGAGGTTGAGATTGGAGAGATGAGTTTACAAACCCAAGAATTCCAGGACAGTGACTAAATGAGATCCCAGAGAAAGCATGAGGATGGACATGCTGGATTTTGGACATCTGGCCTCCAGAACCATGAGAAAATGAATGTCTTTTGCTTTAAAATGCCATATTTGTGGTCACTTGTTATAGCACCTTTAGGAGTCTAATAAAACATCTCATGATTTTAGGGGCTAAGGATGTTTACTAAGAAAGAAAGTAGGCATATTCTGCTAAGTTCTTTAATAGAGGGAAATTACCTGTGCAAGTCTGAGCTATAAAGTTTATAGTCTAATTAGAGTATTCCACCTAACCCAAAACATCGTGGTAGATTATAAAATGTATTCTGGACACTATGAGGTTTTATTAATGAAGTGAAGCTCAGATGAGGGTGGAGCCCTTACTTTTGGTATAATAGTGTTTCAGCAGAATCCTCTAATCCATCAAAAATGGTCTCAATAAAGCACACTCAATTTAAGGTCACTTTTCCTCCTAAAAGAGGTAAAAAATGAGTCTGAGAATTGCTCTGAATAGAAAACAGCTTTAAGCCATCCACCATCACAGGGTCAAGAGCAGGCCTGTGTACTGAGATAAGGCCTTTAAATAAATCCTCTGTCTCTATCATCAAATGAGAAGAAAGATTTCCAAGAAACAACCTTCTCTGCTTCCCAACACACAAAACCTTGTCACTATTAGAGTGAAAGTTGCTGGCACTCACTGATGGTTTCTGTTGTAGGTTATATCAGGTGCCAGAGAAACCCCAACTCCCACATCCACTGCAGTGCTATCTCCATAATGCTCTGTGCATCCTGGATTCTCTGCCCCCCAACCCCCAATGTTTTTCAGCTTCTCAGTTGAAACTACTTCACCAAACAGGTCACTTATGCTTCATGTTTGTTATTTATGTCTCTCACATTAGAATATAAACTTTAGAAGGCAGCTATCTTCAATCTTTTGTTTTTAATTAATGTTTTTCCCAAATGACCAGAAATATGTCTGACTCATGCTAGGGGCTCAATAAATATTTGTTATAGGAATGAATGAGACAGTGAGTAATCAAAATGTCTGGCTACTATTTTTCCCTTGCAAAGGAAAATAAACTAGTTTTTAAGGCTCAGAGGTTAAAATGTCTGCCTGCAATGTGGGAGACCTGGGTTCGATCCCTGTGTTGGGAAGATCCCCTGGAGAAGGAAATGGCAACCCACTCCAGTATTCTTGCCTGGAGAATCCCATGGATGGAGGAGCCTGGTGGGCTACAGTCCACGGGGTTGCTAAGAGTCAGACACTACTGAGCGACTTCACTTTCACTTTCACTTTAAGAATGCTTATCCAGATTCAAAACCAGGTTTTTGATTAACTAATTGCAGGTTTTAGGAAGAATGACAATTAGATTATTGTGGAATTTAATTAGAATTGAAACATTTTTGAAATACTATAAAGCATTTTCAAATATGGTATGTTGTATCTTCAGTTGGAGTGAGAACAAAAGAGCAAAATGAAGTATAAACAACTTATTCACTACACGTTAGTCATGCTGGTATGTCAATCAAGAAAACACAACTTTCAAATTTCACTTCTTTACTTTCTAATAACTTATCATCTTATCTCCTAAAATAATGATTGTATTTTTCTCTCCAAGACACACATTCCAGATACTTTTGCAAGCTTTGCTTTATTTAGATTTTTCCATACTTTGCTATGTAGCAATGATTTCCCATGTTTATAATACAGATTATAGTTATAAAGAAATTCTGGGGGAGAGAAGCATTCTTACTTTTTTAAAAGTCAACTGCTTATTTCCTTTTGCAATAGAACATTCCAATAGCCCTTCTTAATAATTCTATAAAAATATAACCATCAGGTTCTTATGGCAAAAGGCCACCTCTCCATGAACTACAGCAAATAAAATCCTAGATGAAGGATTTCCATTTGAAAACTTAGTCAGTGTTTAGTCTTGTCTTTCTCTTTTCACATTTGATGATTTATCTCAACATATGTGTAGCCCCTCCCAGCTACCTGATGCTCAGATTAATCATGACAAAATCTAGGGCTAGAATAACTAGGCAAGTTGATTATGGGACACACATTCAGGGCAAGTCACAGAGGCCACAACCCTCACTGTCAGAAGTACAGCAATGAAGTCTGACTGGGTTCTATTGGAGATCCCCCTCCCCTTGGCTACTGCTATCTCTTTGCTAATAATTTCCCTAGAATTGATCATAGACAATATGACTAGTCTTTCTAATGGATAACTGAATCTTTTTGTCAGGGAAGTCTTGTTAGCACAATAAGAAACTGCATCAGATGGAAGCCAAAATAAAAAAGACAAACCCAGGGGTCTTGGAATCTTACACACTTTTTTTTTTAATGGGAAAAGAGAAAGAAAAGATCTATTTATCATTAAACAGCAGTATTTTCTTTATTATTAAACAGATTTTAGACTCCCCTCTTACAGGGTTAAATGGAGGCTGACATAAGAAAGAATAAGCAGTAGTCGTGACCTCCCTGATTCAGCAACTTACCAGGTGAATTCCAGTTGACTCATTAGACTTAACACAACTAACTACAGGTTACCATCAGAATTATTATGTGTACCAAGGTCCTCTAAATACAACTTACTAATTCTTTGAACAAAAGACAAACTATTTTTGTGGTCAGTCCTTATCTATAACCTAGGGGATATCAAGAATTCTAAAGAAAAATAAGTGATAATATTCTCTTATCTCACTCATTCATGATATTTTTATTTGTGACATCAGAAGCTTTTTAGAATCAAATAAATTTTAAACATCCTCCCCTATCATAAACATGCCTGATTGTTTTTCACTGATGTGTTACCCCCAAGTATCTTTGAAATTTACTTTCCTGAACATTGTAAACATTCAGAACTTTTAGTGCCAAAATGATTGAAATTTCTACCTACCTACATCCAGCATCATTAATGTTTGTTCCCCTATAGGAGCTAGGACAAATTCTGGCAACAGTTTTGATGCTACGGTGCAGAGCATTTTTCATGACTTTTTTTTTTTTTTTAATTTTGCTTTCGGATATAGTGGTTTAACAAACAATGTTGTGAAGGTTCAGGTGAACAGTGAAGGGGCTCAGCAATACATATACATGCATCCATTCTCCCCCAAATTCCCCTCCCATCTAGGCTGCCACATAATATTGAGTAGAGCTTCATGTGCTATACAGTAGGTGTATGGAACATTTCATGACTCAATTTTATGATTCAAGTATAGGCGGACTCTGTGTCAAAGGTTAAAGCTAAAGATTTTTTTTCCACCAGAAAGATGACAATAGAGAAGTGATTCCTGTATTGGATATACAGGGTGGTACGAACAAGAAATCTAGAAATATATAAAAAGAGGATTTCAAGTTCAGTGATGCATTCAAACCTATTGCTACCATGAGGAATTCTGACAATTTGAATTCTCAGTTTATTCTTGGCAACAGTCCCTTTTATCACCTGCCACAGAATTAGAGATTTTGATCTCGACTCAAACTGTTTCACAGAACTGTGCCTCTTCTGTCATTAAGAAAATACTTTCTATAGACATTCTATCCATGTTTTCTGTTTCCTCTATCTTAACTTTTTTGGTCAGACTTTTCTTCAAGTTTATGCTTTTGATTCTGACATACAATTTTGTTACATCTTGTTGCCTGGGAATCCCATGCCCTTAACTGGAATTGTAAAGGTAGAAAAAAAGCTCAATAATCATTGTCAGCTTTTGGTGAACTATCTAATATACAAGTAGGTCTTATTGTCAAGATCAGCCTCTGCTAGCAAGGATAATATACATAGTTGTACTATTGCAAGCAGAATTTCTAAAAATTTCATTTTTCAGTGGAAAGTCATGGAAAATTTTTTTTCTAATATATAATATAAAATATCTAAGATTTCAAAGGAACTAAATATATTGCAGTGCAGTTATGAAATATTAAACATTTGCAATATGGCAATGTACGTATTTCTTTTTTATAGACAAAGAATGATCTAATGGCACATCTAATAAATACTATAATTTCAAAGGGTAGAAGTATTAGAACAGATTAAATAATATTTGGACAAAGTTGTGACAACTGAAATGCAATATAAATATATATGCAATTTCTATGGCTGACAAATACCCAGGTACAGTTAAAACTAAGGTGGTGAGTTTCCCAAGTACATAATAAATGAAATGCCGAATTTCAGTTTGAAGTCAGTGAAAATAAAGTTTTTGCTTTATTTAATATCCAAAATTTGGGTATTAATTGTATTCATGGATTTCATGAGAATTCATGGGTTTTAGTTTTAAAATCTATGTCTAAATGACCTGTGTCCCCCATATTCAATTGTATATTCTACTAAATGCCTTATTCTATTATCTAAGAATTGGTCTATGTCAGAATCTCATGACAAATGAAGAGAAAATTATATGCCCTGACTCAAAAATGGTCTGACACAAGTTTTTCTCCATTTTTACTGCCACAGTTCTTGATTTTTGGTTTAATTACTATGTAAATGTCTTAACAAAGCATTACATTGATTGGTAATCTTCTCCAGTCTAACTTCTGAAGCTAGACTAATAGTTTAAATATACAAACCTGATCATGTAATCTAAGCAGTGTCCTTTCCTTACCTTCCTCAATTCCTCAAAAATGTAGTTACCTATTTTTGCTGTCAGTCAATTCAGTCAGTTCAGTGGCTCAGTCGTGTTTGACTCTTTGCGACCCCATGAATCGCAGCACTCCAGGCCTCCCTGTCCATCACCAACTCCCGGAGTTCACTCAGACTCACGTCCATAGAGTCAGTGATGTCATCCAGCCATCTCATCCTCTGTCGTCCCCTTCTCCTCCTGTCCCTAATCGCTCCCAGCATGAGGGGCTTTTCCAGTGAGTCAACTCTTCGCATCAGGTGGCCAAAATATTAGAGTCTCAGCTTCAGCATCAGTCCTTCCAATGAACACCCAGGACTGATCTCCTTTAGGATGAACTTGTTGGATCTACCTGCAGTCCATGGGACTCACAAGAGTCCTCTCCAACACCACGGTTCAAAAGCATCAATTCTTCGGCACTCAGCTTTCTTCACAGTCCAATTCTCACATCCACACATGACCACTGGAAAAACCATAGCCTTGCCTAGATGGACCTTTGTTGGCAAAGTAATGTCTCTGCTTTTTAATATGCTATCTAGGTTGGTCAGTGGTGTCTAAACACTCAAACATGGAGCAGCACAAATTTATTAATCTCTCATTAAATTTATATTTATGCTCTTATTTATTCCCACTATTAAGAACTGGGTGTATAGGAAGTGTTTATATCTGTGTATATGGTATATATAAGAGAAGGGAAAATTAGGATTTAATGAATACCATAATTGTTCTCTCTGAATTTTTTTGTGTTTGTTTCCCAAAAATGTTTTCTTTAAGCTTGGTATAAGGGAATGAGTTAATCTACATGCTTCTCAATATTTTCAGGTTATAATAACAGCACTTTAAATATTACTGCTGGAAGGCATTAAGGTGTGTCCTTGCAATGACAAAACACACCATGAAGCAATTTACATCGTAAGTGACTGCAGCTGAATGAAAGCAGAGATTAAAAGAGAAAAGTAATTCAGATCCATTAGGTTTATGTTTTGTTTGTTTTGGTTTCAGCAGGGTAAACACCCAGTGACTTATTTAGTACCATTAAAAAATACATATTTTCCATGTCAAACAAGTCTGGCAGGGTGAAAATCCACCCAGCTTGAAAGGTAAATTCAAGTAATAGCTGCACAGAGAGTGATGATCTATGCACATTTTAGCACTCCTCGTAACAGCATTCCCTGTGCCCAGATCACTCCTCTGTCTTCACTTAGGCAATTTGCACCATTTCGTGTTAGAGTGCATGTTAATGTTCTACATTAAAGCTGATTATTAACAAAAGCACTGGGATATATAAAATAGAGTGCTATTTTAACTTGCTTCAAAAATTTTGTACCTTAAAGTAAATGACAGAATTAAATATAACACAGAAGCAGCTACTTGCCTGTCTTTGTCCATTTGGGCTACTATGACAAAATGCCACAGACTGGGTAGCTTATACACATAAGATGCATATTTCACACAATTTTGGAGGCTGGAAGTTTCAAGAGAGGGTACCAGCAGGATCAAGTTCTGCTGATGATCATTTTCTGGGTTATCTTTACTGCTTACTTCTTTCTGTGTCTCCACAAGATGGAAGGGCTACAGAGCAATGTGGAGACTCAATTACAAAGACACTATTTCCTATCACGTGGCCTCTACCTTCATGACCTAATCATTTTCAAAAGGCTCGGTCTCCTTACATCATCATTTTGGAGATTAAATTTCAACAAGAATTTTGGAGAGATTCAAATATTCAGACCAAAGCACTTAAAGATAGGTACATTAATTCATTTGAAGGACAACAAGGAAATGTTAACACTAATGTGTGGTGTTTTTACTTTTCAGTCCTTTGTGTTTTTTGGAAGGAATGATGCTAAAGCTGAAACTCCAGTACTTTGGCTACCTCATGAGAAGAGTTGACCCGTTGGAAAAGACTCTGATGCTGGGAGGGATTGGGGGCAGGAGGAGAAGGGGACAACAGAGGATGAGATGGCTGGATGGCATCACCAACTTGATGGACATGAGTTTGAGTGAATTCCACGAGTTAGTGATGGACAAGGAGGCCTGGCGTGCTGCAGTTCATGGAGTCGCAGTCAGAAATGACTGAGCGACTGAACTGAAGTGAACTGAGGGGAAGGAAGCACCTATCACAAGGCACTATTACAAAATCTATCAGGATTTCATATTTTTATTAAAATGTTTCAGTGGAATGTTTACAAAGCCACTTGTAAACATTAATAAAGGTAAATAATACCATACTGTAATTATCTCAAAGTATTATGACATCGGAGAAGGCAATGGCAACCCACTCCATTACTCTTGCCTGGAGAATCCCATGGACAGAGAAGCCTGGTAGGCTACAGTCCATGGGGTCACTAAGAGTCGGACAGGACTGAGCGACTTTACCTTCACTTTTCCCTTTCATGCATTGGAGAAGGAAACGACAACCCACTCCAGTATTCTTGCCTGGAGAATCCCAGGGACAGAGGAGCCTGGTGGGTTGCCATCTATGGGGTCGCACAGAGTCGGACATGACTGACGCGACTTAGCAGCAGCAGCATTATGACATAGATTTTTAGAACATTAAGTTTATTTAAATAATTTGGGGAGAAACATTGGATATTAAAATAAAGAAAGAATTCAGACTTAAACCGAAGAAAGTAGGGAAAACCACTATACCTTTCAGGTATGACCTAAATCAAATCCCTTACAATTGTACAGTGAAGTGACAAATAGATTCAAGGGATTAGATCAGATAAACAGAGTTCCTGAAGAACTATGGGCAGAGGTTTGTGACATTGTACAGGAGGCAGTAATCAAGAATATTACCAAGAAAAGGAAATGCAAAAAGGTTAAATGGTTGTCTGAGGAGGCCTTACAAATAGCTGAGAAAAGAAGAGAAGCTAAAAACGAAGGAAAAAGGAAAAATATACCCATCTGAATGCACAGTTCCAAAGAATAACAAAGAGCAATAAGAAAGCCTTCCTCAGTGATCAATGCAAAGAAATAGAAGAAAACAATAGAACGGGAAAGATTAGAGATCTCTTCAAGAAAATTAAAGCTACTAAGGGAATATTTCATGCAAACATAGGCACAATAAAGGAAAGAAATGTTATGGACCTAACAGAAGTAGAAGATATTAAGAAGAGGTGGTAAGAATACACATAAGAACTATACAGAAAATATACTCATGACCCAGATAATTGTGATGGTTACTCACCTAGAGCCAGATATCCTGGAATGTGAGGTCAAGTGGGCCTTAGAAGCATCACTATGACCAAAGCTAAAATTCTAATTTAGCTACTTTAAATCCTAAAAGATGACGCTGTGAATGTGCTGCACTCAATATCCCAGCAAATTTGGAGAACTCAGGAATGGAAATGGTCAGTTTTCATTTCAATCCCAAAGAAAGGCAATGCCAAAGAATGTTCAAACTATGGCACAATTGCACTCATTTCACACTCTATCAAAGTAATGCTCAAAATTCTCTAAGCCAGGCTTCACCATGAAATTCCAGATATTCAAGCTGGTTTTAGAAAAGCCATAGGAGCCAGAGATCAAATTGCCAACATCTATTGGATCATCAAAAAAGCAAGAGAGTTCCAGAAAAACATCTGCTTTATTGACTTGCCAAAGCCTTTGACTGTGTGGATCACAATAAACTGTGGAAAATTCTTCAGGAGATGGGAATACCAGATCACCTGACCTGTCTCCTGAGATATCTGTATGTAGGTCAGGAAGCATCAGTTAGAACTGGACATGGAACAACAGACTGGTTCCAAATTGGGAAAGGAGTACATCAAGGCTGTAAATTGTCACCCTGTTTATTTAACTTATATGCAGAGTACATCATGCAAAATGCCAGGCTGGATGAAGCACAAGCTGGAATCAAGATTGCTGGGAGAAATACCAATAATTTACTAAATTAAAGCACATATTCTACATGTTCTGCATAAGACAAAGGCAACGTTTTACTAAAAATACTTAATAGCCCCTTCCCATTCTTTTTTCAGGCCCACCCTGTAAGTTGCACCCCAAAGTGTAAACATTAAAATGAACTGTAAGGCTTTTGTCTGGAGACATTAAAGACGTGTGCTTCTGTACAATGTAGATTTTCAAAATAGAGGCCTTCTACAACATAAGATGAGATTTATAGAAAGATATTAAATAATCACTGTAAGACTTGGTTAATAAAAAGGGAGCAAATCTGATGTATACTGGTATGAATGTGGGAGATGTAAATATATTGTGAGCAAACAAACCTCATAGGCCCTATATTCTATATTTGAAATGATGCAAGAATAAACCACATAAGATCCAGAGTGTTCATAGTTCCTGGGATTTGTTCTATATGATATTAAAAATATACAAGTATTGTGCTGGGTATTTTGGCACCTAGTCTTTCTAAATTTCTTATATATTGGTAAGATTCTGGCATGGAAATAGATTTAATGACATGACTGCATGATTTCAGGAAAGGTCAATTGGTATAAATTATAAGCACATATTAAATGCTGAACAGCAAGAATTCTTTGCTAGTATCCAAATAGGTTGATCATAACCTTAATAGATTTGCAGATGACACCACCCTTATGGCAGAATGTGAAGAAGAACTAAAGAGCCACTTGATGAAAGTGAAAACTGAGGGTGAAAAAGTTGGCTTAAAACTCAACATTCAGGAAACTAAGAAAATAGCATCTGGTCCCATCACTTCTTGGCAAATAGATGGGGAAACAGTGACAGACTTTATTTTCTTTGACTTCAGCATCACTGCAGATGGTTACTCCAGCCATGAAATTAAAAGATGCTTGTTCCTTTTAGAAGAAAAGCTATGACCCACCTAGACAGCATATTAAAAAGCAGAGACATTACTTTGTCAACAAAGGTCCCTCAAATCAAAGCTATGGTTTTTCCAGTAGTCATGTATGGATGTGAGATTTGGACTATAGAAAAAGCTGAGCACCAAAGAATCAATGTTTTTGACCTGTGGTGTTGAAGGAGACTATTGAGAGTCCCTTGGACTCCAAGGAGATAACATCAGTTCATCATAAAGGAAATATGTCCTGAATATTCATTGGAAGAACTGACGCCAAAGCTGAAGCTCTAATACTTTGGCTACCTAATGCAAAAAATTGACTCACTGGAAAAGTCATGATGCTTTGGGAAATAATTGAGGGCAGGAGGAGACACATATGACAGAGGATGAGTTGGTCAGATGGCATCACCGACTATGGATATGAGTTTGAGCAAGCCCTGGGAGTTGGTGATGGATAAGGAATCCTGGTGTGCTGCAGTCCATGGGGTTGCAAAGAGCTGGACATGACTGAGTGACTGAACTGAACTGATGATATAAAGTTAGCAACTGGCATAAATTTTAAGAATAACATGAATGTTCTAGTGCATGTAAGTCCTTTTAGTCATGACCAACTCTTTCCGAGTCTATCGACTATAGCCTGCAGGCTCCTCTGTCCGTGGGATTCTCCAGGCAAGAATACTGGAGTGGCTTGCCATGTTCTTCTCCAGGGGATTTTCCTGACCCAGGGATCAAACCCAAGTCTCTAACATCTCCTGCCTTGGCAGGTGGGTTCATTACTATTAAGGCCACCTGGGAACCCCCAAACATTTGAGTATGTTTTGACTTTGTACTGGAAGCAGATAAAGTGGACCATATTCAATTGCACCTAACTTTTCTTCTCTGTTACTATTTGGGATACATCCATGAAAAATGTTTGAGAAACTTCTTAGAAGAATTCTAAATTTAAGAAAATACCTTGTAAGCAATTCAGTGAGAAAAATTAACCACTTTGTAAACACAGGTCTATCTAGAGTGCTCGGTTAAAACAAAATAATCGAATTTAAGTACTTCAGACCATTGCCCTAAGGAATTGTGGCTTGCCATTTGATTGTTTGCAGCTTGAATCTAACCACAGTATTTTTCTTCACTCACACACACTCATTCTCTCTCTCTGCAAATAGATACAGAATTTAAATTGACTTGATAGTTTCATTAGGAATTCCATGCAGATAAGTACTACAAATAAATAAAAAATAGCTCCTTTCTTTATTAAGAAGAAAAACTTTTTTTCTCTTAAATTATTCTATAATTGGACCCTTTTTTCAATATAGTCAGTAAAAACATGGTAAGAAAACATTTGTGGAGGAAACATATAGTTCACGAATCTACTGTAATACACTGAAAGAAAGTGACGTCACTCAGTCGTGTCCAACTCTTTGCGAGCCCATGGACTGTAGCCCACCAGGCTCCTCTGTCCATGGGATTTTCCAGGCAATAGTACTGGAGTGGATTTCCATTTCCTTCTCCAGGGGATATTCCCAACCCAGGGAATGAACCCAGGTCTCCCGCATTGTAGACAGACGCTTTACCGTCTGAGCCACCAGGGAAGTCTGTAATACACTGAAGATACTGATATATACTCTTCTCTTTAGAATAGAGAGTAACTGGGAAAATCTCTATTCTTCATTCTCTTTGTTATAAATACTCATTTAATTCCATATGAATCAATATTTCAATCANATCTCTGAGAAAATAATACCCAAATTAAAATTGAGGGATATAATATTTCCAGCCATGAAATGAGTGAAGAGAAGCACATTATAGATAGAAGGGAGAGCTAGTGCAAAGGATCAGTAAGTGTGGAAATGCTAAAGGTAAATAAGTATATTAAAAGTAGAAAACTAAAGTTTGGTCTGTTCACTGGGGACTTGTGAGCATATTAATCTACTAGGATAATTGTGATAAGAATGATTAGAATAATCATGGTATATAAACATATACATATATACTTATTACACATATATACATACTTTTATATATGTTATTCATATATTTTTATGTTACATGTGTATATATGTGCATATATACGTATATATGTTGAGGGATAGGAAGTTAAATTATATAAACTCATATAGTTCAAGGAGATTAAAAAGAAGAGAGATATATTTTTAGTTTTTTGAGAAAACTTCTTACTATTGTCCATAATGGCTATACAAATTTACACTCCCATCAGCAGTGCAAAAGGGTTCCATTTTTTCCATACACTCAGTAACTTCTGTCACCATTTCTCTTTTTGATAATAACCATTATAACAGGTGATATATCATTGTGGTTTTAATTTGTGTTTCCTGATGATTAGTGGTCTTGAGCACATTTTCATATATCTGTTGGCCATTAGTATGTCACATTTGTAAAGAAAATGTTTATTAATGTCTTTTGTTCAGTGAAGAAGTAAAATTAGTATCTTGAACAGATTTCTGTGTTCCCATGTAATTTTATAATTATTCACAATAAATAAGATATGGAAACAACTTAAGTTTATGTAAAAAAATGAAAGGATAAAGAAATTGTGGTGTATGAGTACAACTGAATAATATTGAGCCTTAAGAAAAGACTCATCACTTGAAATAACATGAATGAAACTAGAGAGAATCATGCCAAGTGAAATAAGCCAGAGAGAAGGAAAATACTGTGATCTCACTTTTATGTGAAATCTAAAAATACTGAAGCAGAGAGTAGATGATTGATTACTAGCAGTGGGAAGGTAAGGAAAATAGGGAGATGTTGGTCCAGTTCAGTTCAGTTCAGTCGCTCAGTCGTGTCCAGCTCTTTAAGACTCCATGAAATGCAGCATGCCAGGCCTCCCTGTCCATCTCCATCTCCCGGAGTTCACTCAAACTCACGTCCATCGAGTCGGTGATGCCATCTAGCCATCTCATCCTCTGTCGTCCCCTTTTCCTCCTGCCTGCAATCCCTCCCAGAATCAGAGTCTTTTCCAATGAGTCAACTCTTCGCATGAAGTGGCCAAAGTACTGGAGTTTCAGCTTCAGCATCATTCCTTCCAAAGAAATCCCAGGGATGATCTCCTTTAGAATGGACTGGTTGGATCTCCTTGCAGTCCAAGGGACTCTCAAGAGTCTTCTCCAACACCACAGTTCAAAAGTATCAATTCTTCTGCGCTCAGCTTTCTTCACAGTCCAACTCTCGCATCCATACATGACCACAGGAAAAACCATAGCCTTGACTAGATGGACCTTTGTTGGCAAAGTAATGTCTCTGCTTTTGAATATGCTATCTAGGCTGATCATAACTTTTCTTCCAAGGAGTAAGTGTCTTGTAATTTCATGACTGCAGTCACCATCTGCAGTGATTTTGGAGCTCCCCAAAAATAAAATCTGACACTGTTTCCACTGTTTCCCCATCTATTTCCCATGAAGTGATGGGACCAGATGCCATGATCTTCATTTTCTGAATGTTGAGCTTTAAGCCAACTTTTTCACTCTCCTCTTTCACTTTCATCAAGAGGCTTTTTAGTTCCTCTTCACTTTCTGCTATAAGGGTGGTGTCATCTGCATATCTGAGGTTATTGATATTTTTCCCGGCAATGTTGAGTCCAGCTTGTGCTTCTTCCAGCCTTTGGTTAAAGAGTAAAAAGTTACAGTTGTAGGGGATTAAAAAAAATGGAGATACAATGCACAGCAAGATGAATAGTTAATGATGTCAGGAATTTGCTAGGGGAGTAGATTCCAGTTGCTCTCAGTTCAGTTCAGTTGCTCAGTCGTGTCCGATTATTTGTGACCCTGTGGATTGCAGCACGCCAGGTCTCCCTGTCCATCACCAACTCCCATATTTTACTCAAACTCATCTCCATTGAATTGGTGATGCCATCCAACCATTTCATCCTCTGTCGTCCCCTTCTCCTGCCTTCAACCTTTCCCAGCATCAGGGTCTTTTCAAATGAGTCTGTTTCATATCAAGTGGCCAAAGTATTGGAGTTTCAGCTTCAGCATCAGTCCTTTCAATGAATATTCAGGACTGATTTCTTTTAGGATGGGCTGGTTTGATCTCCTTGAAATCCACGCGACTCTCAAGAGTCTTTTCCAACACCACAGTTCAAAAGCATTATTATCTCTGTGAGATTTTTTTTTTTAAGTCGCTCAGTCATGTCCGACTCTTTGCGACCCCATGGACTGTAGCCTCTCGGGCTCCTCCGTCCATGGGATTTTCTAGGTAAGAGTGCTGGAGTGGATTGCCATTTCCTTCTCCAGGGGATCTTCCCGACCCAGGAATCAAACCCGGGTCTCCTGCATTGCAGGCAGATGCTTTACCATCTGAGCTACCATAGCTATATTAATTTGGTTGAATACAGAAATCATTTCACTACACACACACACACACACACATGATCATTCATGCTGTACATCTAAATATATGCAATTTTATTAAATAATTAATGTAGAGAAGAAATAATTAGAGGAAAAAATAAGAAAAATCAAAGACAGAAAATAGTTCAAGCTCAGATGGTAAAGAATCTACCTGCAAGGAAGGAGATCCAGGTTCAGCCCTGGGTCCAGAAGATCCCCTGGAGGAGGGAATGACAACCCACTCCGGTAATCTTGCCTGGAGAATCCTCATGGACAGAGGTGACTGGTAGGCTATAGTCCATGGGATCACAAAGAGTCAGACATGACTGAGCAGCTAAAACACACACACACACACACACACACCCAAGAACTCAATTACAGTGTATATTGATATACATGCCTGTGCCATATATTTCAAATTTTTAAAAAACTGAAAAAAGTAAAGATTATCTATGAAATCATTATTTTCATTACATAGCTTTGCAATCGTGATGTAGTTTTCATAAATGCATTATATTTACTCTTTTTTTTTTTTGGATAAATAGAGTCTTCTGATAATTTTAAATACACTTCCAGAAATCAGTGGAAGAGATTGTTTGGTTTTTCAAGTTGTGCTCTGTCTACCTATACAATTTAACATTTATCAGAAAGTCCAGAAACAGGTATCAAAGCCCAACAATAGGTTGAGAGCACCTCTTCTTGAGGATATTGGTTGTTACGTTGCTCTGCAGATGTAGTATAATTAATATGTATCAGAGGATGAGGCGCAAACATATCAACAACATTTACACTTTATAGGTGGGATTAATGACATGAAAGAGTTAATTGACCTTTTTGCTCATTATTAATTATCAGACAAACAGGAGCATTAGAGAATAAAGACTATGATATTATATTTTATTGTAAATAAGGAAATTACTCTTGATAGTATATGCACTATTTTATTTTAGCCTAAAAATCAGAAAATGGACAGTATATGCCCAAAGCTATTATTCCAGAATTTTCTTCTCTTTTTCTTTCCTTCTTTCTTTGCTATATTTCCTAATTTTAGATGTCACAAAGAGTTCTTCTGCATGTTTAAATAACAAAGAATGTTATTTTCCATCTTAGGGAAGCAGGCTCATTGGTGCTCTAATTCTTCCCAGGTTCCACTTTGTACATTAAGTTGGCACTTCAAGTAAGATGTACAACATGCACCCAGGCTCTTCGTCTACTGCTACATGTGGTTCTTCAAAGACATCACCTCACATGTTGGTCCTTTTGTCATTCTGAATCTGTCCCAGAATTCTCTCTATTGGTCCCTTTGAACCTTCTTTGAAGTGCCACATGTAACTAAAGAAAGTCCTGGGATGCATCAGCACATTATGAATTCCAGCTGCAAGCCAGTTTCCTGCTGAAGCTTAGAGTTGGAAAGAAATCACCATATGCCATCCATCTCGTTAAAATAAACCCAAGAAGGAAATTATGAGAGGGAAGAATGCAAGAGAGGTGAGTGTCAAAAGCTTGTTTACAGCTAATAAATGAGATTAATTTCATAATCAGTTGAATATAGTATTAGCCACTATGATATTTGTATGGCAAATTTCTAACAAACAGGAATGACTCTCTTTACTCCTCATCAATATGTTTTCTCTCTTTTTTAAAAAAAATTATCTGTTTGCCATAATTTTGCTATATATTTGGAAACAGATCTAAAATATGCATTCATTTTTTAAAAGTTTCATAATATTGTGTTGGTTTCTGCCATACAACAACACAAATCAGCCCTAATTATACATATATCCCCTCCCTCTTGAGCCTATTTTCTTCCCATTCCATCCCTCTAGGTCATCACAGACTGTGCTCCCTGTGTTACACAGCAGCTTCTCACCAACTATCCATTTTACACACGATAGTACATTTATACTGATGTGGCTTTCTCCATTTGTCCCACTCACTCCCTCGGCCACTATGTCTACAAGTCAATTCTCTACATCTGTGTCTTTGTTTCTTCTCTGCAAATAGGTTCATAAATACAGTTTTTCTAAATTCCATATATATGTATTAATATATATTTTTTTCTTTCTGGTTTACTTCACTCTGTATAACAGGCTCTAGGTTCATCCACTTCACTAGAACTGACTCAAATTCATTCTTTTTATGTCTGAGTAATATTCCATTGCAGATATTTTCCACATCTTCTATATACATTCATCATCAGTTGATGGAGTTCTAGGTTGCTTCCATGTTCTGGTTATTGTAAATAATGCAGCAGTGAACACTGGGGTACACGTGTCTTTTAGAATTCTGGTTTTCTCAGGGTATACATGCAGTAGTTGGGTTGCTGGGTCATATGGTGGTTTTATTCTTAGTTTCTTAAGGAATCTCCATACTGTTCTACATAATGGCTGCATCAGTTTACATTCCCACCAACAGCAAAGGAGTGTTCCCTTTTCTCCACATCCTCTCCAGCATTTATTTTTTGTAGATTTTTTGATGATGGCCATTCTGACTGGTGTGAGGTGATACCTCATTAGAGTTTTGATTTGCATTTCTCTAATAACCAGTGATGTTGAGCATCTTGTCGACTGTTTACTGACCATCTTATGCATTTTTTAAAAGCACTGTCTAGTGGTAAAGAACCTACCTGCCAATGAAGGCGATGTATGAGACACGGGTTTGATCCTTGGGTCAGGAAGATTTCCTGGAGGAGGGCATGGCAACCCACTCCAGTGTTCTTGCATGGAGGGTCCATGGACAGAAGAGCCTGGTGGGTTAGGGTCCATAGGGTCACAAAGAACTGGACACGACTGAAGCGACTTAGTACAGCACACAGGCTGACAACAGCAAATACAACAAAAATCCGTAGATTGTGTATTTAAGGGGAAATACCCAAATGTTACAACTTTAATATCTCCTGATGTTTGTGGAGTCAGCAAATAGACTTGTTCTGAATGTGATGAAAGGACCAATTTTCAGTACTGAGCTCATAAAACACTCACATATTGTGCCCTATTTGTCCAAGGCTCAGAAAATTATGGTTAAACAATTATACATTGTTAATTCAAGGTGTCTGTATTCTAGTCATACAAAAATGTTACTGAAAAAAGTATATTTTCTTTTACTAAATAAATATTTATTTTGATCCCATGAATTTATATTTAAATTCCCTCTATCACTTTTAGTAGCATTTTATTGAGGGGAAAATGGATGCACACTTAATATCTTTCTTATAATTCAGTGTTAGTGTTCACAACTACTTCCATTTGCTCTTCTTTCCTGTTTGTTCAGCACATAGCCCTTCAAAATAAATTCACTTACATTTTATTCATTACTATTTCTTTGATGTTTCAGATGTTCACACAAGTCTGGACCATCTCAAATCTCCATTTTATATATTATGTATATCTTATTGTTGGAGGAAATATTAATAGAAGCAAGATCCTGTGAACTGAGCATTCACTTTGACAACAAAGTTTCAGCCTCTTTAATCTTTGTGGTTAGCCTTAATAAGGTCTTATATCTTCTCTATCATATTGAGAATTCCTATGATCTAAATCCTGTTTTTGAGGGTGCATTCCCTGGGTCTTGTGTATTCTGCATTCATGACATACTTCATTCCCTAGTTTTGGAAAATAAGTCTTCCAGGAGCTTTTTGAGGTAGTTTGCTTGTGATCATGCATGCCTGAAAAATGTCTTTATTCTCTACATCTACCTGACTCATAGTATAGATGGGTTTACAATTTTAAATTGTAAAATATGTTTCCTTCAGATTTTTTGTGATTAAAAATACATAATATAAAATTGACTATATTATCCATTATAAGTGTACACTTTATTGTAAATTCTTAAAAATTGTAGTAGTGTACAATTCTTAACAATTGTACAGTTCTTAACAATTAAGAATTCTCTTGTGTTAAGTAAATTCAAGTTTATTGTGAAACCAATCTCCAGAACTCTTTCATCTTGCAAACTGGAAGCTATTAAAGAATAACTCCTCTTTTCTCCTTTCTCCTAGTTATTGGCAATGACATTCTACTTTCTGCTTATCATAATTTAACTACTTTAGCTAATTATGAGATAACTCATATAAATGCAGTTATAAAGTATTTGTCTGTCTGTGAATGGCTTATTTAACTTAGTATAATGTCCTCAAGATTCATCCATGTTGTTGCTTGTGACAGGATTTCCTTTCTTGTTAAGGCTGAATTATATTTCATCATATATATTACATTTTGTTCATTCATTCTTCCACCAAAAGACTCTTGAATTGCTTTCACCTCTTATTTACTGTGAATAGTGTTGTTATGAAAAGGGGTATGCAAATATCTCTTCAGGACCTTGGTTTTAATTATTTTGGATATATACACAGAAGTGGAATTACTGAATCACTGGAACTTCTATTTTTAATTTGGGGGGAAAACTCCATTTTTTTTTTTTTTCATTCCTTTACAATCCCATCACAGTGAAAAAGGGTTCTAGCTTCTCCATATCCTGGAGAATGCTTGTTGTTTTCTCCCTTTGCCTCACCCACCCCACAGGAGTCATCCAAAAGTGTGTAAGGTGCTGTTTTGCTGTGTGTTTAATTGGTATTTCTCTGATAATTAGTGATACTGATCATCTTCTCAAGCACTTGTTGGCAATTTGCATACTATCTTTGGAAAAATATCTATTTAAGTCTTCTGCCCATTTTTAAAAATCAGGTCTTTTGATATTTTGTTGTTGAGATGTAAGATTAATATATATATATATGTGTATGTGTATATATATATATATATATATGCTATGCACCCTTTAGTAGATATATAAGGGTTAAATATTTTCTCCAATTCCTACACTGCATTTCACTCTGTTGATTGTGTCCTTTGAAGTATAAAGTTTTAAAATTCAGTGTAGTCCCATTTATTTATGGGGCTCTGCTTTTTCCATTCTATCTAAGAAATCATTGCAAAGTCCAGTGTCATGGAGCTTTTCCCTATGCTTTCTTATAGATTTATAGTTTTAGATCTTATATTTAGGTCCATAATCTATTTAAATTTTATGTATATAGTGTAAGATAAGGATCTAATTTCAGCCTTCTGTTTGTGTATATCTAGTTTTTCTAACAGTATTTGTTGAAGAGACTTTCACTTTTCCCTTAAGTGATCTTGTCATTCTTCTCAAAGATCATTTCACCATGTATGAAAAGACATATTTCTGGAATCTCTATTCTATTCTGTTGGACTATTTGTCTGTCTTTATGCCAGTAATACATTGTTTTGATGACTGTAGCTTTGTTATATGTTTTGAATTTACAAAGTTTTAGTATGCCAACTTGGTTCTTTTCAAAAATTGCTCTGCTTTTTAGAGTCTCTTGAAATTCTTCACAAGTTTTAATGCTTTTTCTATTCTTGCAAAAATGGCATTGAAAATTTCATAGGGCTTGTGTTGAATCTGTAGATTGTTTTAGGTGTATGGATTTCTTAAGAATAAGTCCTTCTATCCCTTCACAAAGCTTGTCTTTCCATATATTTCTGTCTCTTGTATTTCTTAAGTGATATTTTGCAGCTTTAAGGGTACAAATCCTTCACCTTCTTAGTTAGGTTTTTCCCCAAAGTATTTTATTCCTTTTGATGTTAAATGGGATTATCTTAATTTCCCAGACTGTTAATTGTTAGTGTACAGAAATGCAACCAATTTTTATGTGCTGATTTTTTATTTGGTTCAGTCCAGTTCAGTTCAGTTCAGTAGCTCAGCTGTGTCTGACTCTTTGCGACCCCATGAATCGCAGCACGCCAGGCCTCCCTGTCCATCACCAACTCCCGGAGTTCACTCAGACTCACGTCCATCTAGTCAGTGATACCATCCAGCCATCTCATCCTGTCATCCCCTTCTTCTCCTGTCCCCAATCCCTCCCAGCATCAGAGTCTTTTCCAATGAGTCAACTCTTCGCATGAGGTGGCCAAAGTACTGGAGTTTCAGCTTTAGCATCATTCCTTCCAAAGAACAGCCAGGACTGATCTCCTTCAGAATGGACTGATTGGATCTCCTTGCAGTTCAAGGGACTCTCAAGAGTCTTTTCCAATGCAACTTTGCTCAATTTGTTTATTGCTCTAACAGTTTTTCTCTGTTTGTGGAATCTTCAGAATTTTCAACATATAGCCTATGAGCAGAGAAAATTTTACTTCTTTCTTTCTAATTTGAATGCCTTTTATTTATTTGTCTTACTTAATTACTCTGGCTAGGCCTCCCAATATTATGTTGAATAGAAGTGAAGAGAGTAGGCATCTTGTCTTGTTCCTAACTTAGGGAAAATGCTTTCTTTCACCATTAAGTATGATGTTCCCTTGGGCTCTTTAGAAAAATCTGTATTATGCTGAGGTAGTGCCCCTCTATTCTTAATTTTTTGTTTTGCTTTGCTTTTTTTTAGTATTTTAATCATAAAAAGTTGTTGAATCTTGTCAATTTTTTTGCATCATTTGAGATGATCATATGCTTTTGGCATTCATTTTGTTAATGCGATATATAACACTGATTGATTTGCTTATGTTGAACTATATTTGTGTCCTTGTATACTTAGGAATGGTATACAGTCCTTTTTATGTGCTATTGTATTCTCTTTGCTGGTATTCCATTAAAAATTTTTGCATCAATACTCATCAGGTACATTTGTCTATAGTTTCCTCTTTCAGTGTCTTTGGCTTGGTATGAGGTTAATGTTGACCTCAGCAAATCAGTGTGAAAGTATTATGTCTTCAAATTTTGGAAGAGTTTCAGGAGGATTGGTATTAATTCTTTTTTAAATAATATAATTCTCGAGTGAAGCCATTTGGTCCTGAGATTTTGTTAGATGTTTTTGATGACTGATTCAATCCTCTTACTCATTATTGATCTGCTCAGATTTTCTAACTTTTCCTGATTTAATCTGCATAGGTTGTGTATTCTTAAGAACTTATCTATTTTTGTAGGGTATTCAATTTATTGGTGTATAACTGTTTGTAGGATCTGTTGTAATCCTTTTCATTTCTGTGACATTGGTTGTAATGTCCCCTTTTTAATTTCTGATTTATGCTATTTTAATCTATTCTGGTTTTTTCTTACTTAATCTAGCTAAGGGTTTACCAACTTTTCAAAAATACACTTAATTTTATTTGTTTTTTTATTATTTTTTATCTCAATTTTGTTTATCTCTGCACTAATCTTTATTATTTCCCTTTATATTTTCTAGAATGTAAAGTTAGGTTGTTAATTTGAAATCTTGCATCTATTTTTAGTGTTTGAATGTATAGCTACAAATTTCCCTTTAGCACTGTTTTGCTGAATCTCGTGAATCTCGGCATGCTCTGTTTTCCTTTTCATTTGTCTCAAAGTATTTTCTAATTATGGCCTTTTCTTTGATGTCTTGATGCTTTGGTATTTTCTAATTGTGACTTCTTTGATGCTTTGATGTAGTTTAATTTCCATTTATTTATGAATTTTCCACTTTTTCTCATGTTATTGATATCTAGATTAATTCCATTGTCATCAAAGAAGGTATTTTTTATGATTTCAGTCTTGTGGAATTTGTTAAGAATGTTTTTGTGGCCTAACATGTAATCTATCATGAAGAATATTCTATGTCCACTTGAGAAGAATGTATATGCTAATGTTTTGAGGTTGTGTGTTCTGTATGTGTCTGGCCAGGTCCAATATTTTATTAATATAATTCTTGTTATTCAAATTCCCTATTTTCTTAATTTTCTGTCATTTTTTCATTCAGTATTGAATTATCCTTCTATTATTTCTGTTTTTTCTCCCTTCAATTCTATAAATTTTCCTTTATGTAATATTTAGGAACCCTGAGGATTGGTACCTAAATATGTATAATTCTTATGTCTTCTTGGTTAATTGGCACCTTTATTACTGCATAATGTAGACCTAATGTCTCAAAAATTATCACAAAATTATCTTTCTTAAAAAAAATGAGTCTCTTGTAGATAGAAAACAGATTATATTTTTTTGTTGTTGTTTTGTTATTTTGTTTTGCTTTATCCATCTAGTCCAATTCTTTTGTTTGGAAGGTCTAGTCTATCAATATTTAAATTTACAACTCTTTAGGAAGGACTTATTATTGCTATTGCATTGTTTTCTGTATGCCTTGTAGCTTTTTTTCCCCCTCTAATTATCTTGTTTTTTCTCTTGTTATTTGTTAATTATATGCTTTGATTTCCTTCTCATTTCCTTTTATGTCTATAAATTTATAGTCTATAAATGTTTTCTCTGTGGTTACTATTGCAGTTACATAAAATAATTTTAAATTATAGCATTCCACCTTAAACTGACAACATCTCTAATTATGTATAAAAATCAGTTTCTGGAGTTTAGTTTTGTTCCTTTGATTAAGACATATTTTCTGTTTCTTTGCATATTTTATAATATTTTTTCTTTTTTGCTAGAATTTAAGCACTAAAGAAAAAAAAAGCTACCTTTCCCAGGATTTGCATACTTCTAGCTCAGATTCTTTACCATGTGAGCCACCAGGGAAGCCCACTGGTAAGGCAAGACTTTCACCACTGGGCTGAAGGTTTTAGGGTTTCTCAAACCTTTTCTAACCTCTTTCTCCCCCTAGTGTCTGCCTTCAGAACTGCAGCTTTAATATGCTGCTCATTTCTGTTGTTAGTAGATTTCTTACTAGTACTCTGATCCCATTAACGCTGAGTCTGGTGAGAAAGAAACTAGTCCCCCCACCAGCTCCAGACAAACCAGGATATTGGAGTCATGATGTACCTTTCTCTTCCCAATGGAGGAGCCCTAGGAGGGAGTATTTTGTTACCTGTTGCTTTGCACTATACTATGAAGAGGTGTGCCAAATGCCATGAATTTCCTTATCCTTTTCACAAGAATCTTTTCTTGGTTTTGTAATAGCCTGAGTATTGAACCTTTTCAGCTAGTCTCTAGAATTCTCACAGAGGTATTCCGGTCCATATATTGTTGTTTAACTCAATGTCTCTGTAGAGAAAGGAGGAATCTACAGATTCCTCGTCAGCCATCTTGCTGGCGTCACTCTTCACTTTGGTTTTAAAGGTCTTGCTCTCCGTACGGTTGTGGAAAGCTCTGAAATCATTTTGATTCATGTTGTATTTTTTCCTAATGTTACTTCTTTTTCCTCTTTGTAGGTTTTTGACTTTTTTTTTTTTTTAGTAATGTGTTTTTCTCTTAGTCACTTTTTATCCATTCGTCTTGAATGATTAGGGCCTTAAAAAAAACTTATTTTAATTATATTTAAAAGAAATTCTTATTCATAGGTACTATCTTGCCTCTTATTTTCTCTCCTTCTTTTTTATTTTCTGTACTCTATCTGGAATCACTATATTCCTTTAAAATTGTATCTATTTCATAGCTCCTCTCATTTTTATAGTTTCTCTTTATTTTTCATTCATATCATTTTTTGCTCTGTTTTCTAGAAGACATTTTAAGTGTGTCTTCCATTATCTTTCAATGCTTCTAATTATCTTTTCTTTTTTCACTTTTACTACAATGTTTAGGTGGCTCAGAGGTTAAAGCGTCTGCCTCCAATGTGGGAAACCTGGGTTCGATCCCTGGGTCGGGAAGATACCCTGGAGAAGGAAGTGGCAACCCACTCCAGTATTCTTGCCTGGAGAATCCCATGGATGGAGACGCTTGGTGGGCTACAGTCCACGGGGTGGCAAAGAGTCGGACACAACTGAGCGACTTCACTTCACTTCACTTCACTTTAATCTCAAAGAGATCACCCCCAGAATAATCTTTCTTATATCATCTCCTTCTTGCATTCTTGTTATAAAGATACAAAGTCTTTCCTTAGAACTAGGTGTATTAATAGTGAATTTTATATTAAAAAGTGTGGTTTATTTTTAAGTTTTTCTTTCTTTATATAGTTTTCCCTCCAGATTGGTTTTTCTGCGTTGTTTTTCCTCTCTCACTCTTTCTTTGTTTTCATACTCCTCCTTCCACTTTTTCCACATATCTGTTAATAACCATTTAGACATATGTTGTAATTAGTAGGGGGAGATATTTTACTGAAAATTCTGAAAGCATGGGTTTGGAAAAGGGTGTCTCTGATATTGTGCTTAATTAAAAATGAAATGATAAGGTCAGTATGAAAATATCAGTAGTTTTAGCTTTTTCACCTTGAACTTATCTAGTCAACTTTATTTGTGAAAGGTTGGGGATATGCATGCTTTCCCTCTGAGAACTGGGAGGGAGAAGGATACAGGTTACAATATTTTTATGCAATTTTCCAAAATATCACTTGTTTTCTATAGAGTAATTCCTCTAAGTTGTCCAAGGTCTTAACCATTCCAAGGAATCCTCTATTAACCTCTCAGAAAGTAAACTTCCAGAATGTTGCAGTGGGATATAGCCATCCAATGTCATAGATTGTGAAGGCAATATATGAATCTGCTTTTTAATCAACTTTAGCTAAAGTCTCCTTCCTTAATTGCCTCCCCTTAAGCTCCAGTAAAATAGATAGCTGATTATATAAATTCTGGAAGTTTCTAAGAATTATTTATTGTGAATTGGGTTTGCAGGTTTGTCCACCACTATCATAATACTCAGTTATCTGTGTATCTGGGTTTAGCTGGTGCTTAGTCTGTAAAGAATCCACCTGCAATGCAGGATACACTGGTTTAATTCCTGGATTGGGTAGATGCCCTGGAGGAGGAAATGGCAATCCCATGGACAGAGGAGCCTGGCAAGCTAACCCCCATGGAGGTCAGAAGAATCACACACTACTTAGAGACTAAACCACCACCACCATCTGTGTATCCATGGTCTTCACTCAAATTTTCTTGCTATTATACCCTCTGTTGTTCTCTCTTTTACTATAGTTTTAATATAAATGCCATACCATAATTTGTGTTTTATAAAGAAGATTAAAAGTAGCTACATGATGGATTAACACATCATCTTAAGTGTATCAATCAATAGATCATGTATTCCATTCCCAGTCACAACTAAGAAAAGATTTGTGTAAATCATTCTGATTACCACTTTACCTTTCTGCTTATTAAGGTATGCAGGCCACCTTGTCTTTCATATTTAAGTGCTGTCAGACATCCTGGAATGTGAAGTCAAGTGGGCCTTAGGAAGTATCACTACCAACGAAGCTAGAGGAGGTGATTGAATTCCAGTTGAGCTATTTCAAATCCTAAAAGATGATGCTGTGAAAGTGCTGCACTCAATATATCAGCAAATTTGGAAAACTCATCAGTGGCCATAGGACTGGAAAAGGTCACTGTTCATTCTAATCCCTAAGAAAGGCAATGCAAAGAATGCTCAAACTACCATACAATCGCACTCATCTCACACACTAGTAAAGAAATGCTCTAAATTCTCCAAGCCAGGCTTCAGCAATACATGAACCATGAACTTCCAGATGTTCAACCTGGCCTTAGAAAAGGCAGAGGAACCAGAAATCAAATTGTCAACATCCACTTGATCATCAAAAAAGCAAGAGAGTTCCAGAAAAACATCTATTTGTGCTTTATTGACTATGCCAAAGCCTTTGACTGTGTTGATCACAATAAACTGTGGGAAATTCTGAGAGAGATGGGAATACCAGACCACCTGACCTTCTTCTTGAGAAACCTGTATGCAGGTCAGGAAGCAATAGTTAGAACTGGACATGGAACAACAGACTGGTTCCAAATAGGAAAAGGAGTACGTCAAGGGTGTATATTGTCACCCTGCTTATTTAACTTATATGCAGAGTACACCATGAGAAACACTGGGCTGGAGGAAGCACAACTGGAATCCAGATTGCCAGGAGAAATATCAATAACCTCAGACATGCAGATAACATCACCCTTATGGCAGAAAGTGAAGAGGAACTAAAAAGCCTCTTGATGAAAGTGAAAGAGGAGAGTGAAAAAGTTGGCTTAAAGCTCAACATTCAGAAAACGAAGATCATGGCATCTAGTCCAATCACTTCATGGCAAATAGATGGGGAAACAGTGGAAACAGCTGACTTTTTTTTGGGGGGGGGGCTCCAAAATCATTGCAGATAGTAGTTGCAGTCATGAAATTACAAGACGCTTACTCCTTGGAAGGAAAGTTATGACCAATCTAGACAGTATATTAAAAAGCAGAGACGTTAGTTTGTCAACAAAGGTCCATCTAGTCAAGGATATGGTTTTTCCAGTAGTCAGTATGGATGTAAGAGTTGGACTATAAAGAAAGCTGAGTGCTGAAGATTTGATGTCTTTGAACTCTGGTGTTGGAGAAGACTCTTGAGAGTCCCTTGGACTACAAAGATATCAAAAAAGTCCCTCCTAAAGGAGATCAGTCCTGGGTGTTCATTGGAGGGACTGATATTGAAGCTGAACCTCCAATACTTTGGCCACCTGATGAGAAGAGCTAACTCATTGGGAAAGACCCTGATGCTGGGAAAGGTTGAAGGCAGGAGGAGAAGGGGATGAAAGAGGATGAGATGGTTGGATGGCATCACTGACTCAATGGACATGAGTTTGGGTAAACTCCAGGAGTTGGTGATGGACAGGGAGGCCTGGCGTGCTGTGATTCATGGGGTCCAAAGAGTCAGACACGACTGAGCAACTGAACTGAACTGATTTGGCTTCTGCCACAATTGTGGTTACATTAGTTTGTCTGAGATGTGACTAAGACAATAGAAATGGAGCTATGGTGAAGGGTTAGATTTCCTCTTGTAAGACAATTCTCTCAGATAAAGACATTATTAAGACATTGTTATTGTTGTACAGTCACTAAGTCATGTCCAGCTCCTTGCGACCCCACAGACTGTAGCACAACAGGCTTCCCTGTCCTTCACTATCTCTCAAAGTTTGCTCAAAAACAAGACAACTGGTGCATCAAACAAAAAGCTCAGAGAGACTTATGCAGTCTTTCTCATTTAACCTGACAACTCCATTCTAATTCTCAATGTAAAATGATCCCCCAATTAATACTATAGTATCCACATAACTGTTATAGTGAAGCTACAAAATTAATCTAGAATTTAAATCAGCAATCTAAAGGAGCAGCTTCTGTATCTTATATTTTGCTATGTGAGCCTTATGGCTAAACCATCAAAGTAAGTCAGAGAGACTTTGTGATTAAGTGATCATTCTTGAACTGAAAATTTAAAATCGTGAGTTTGTAATTTTCTTCCTTAAAACGTGAGTTTGTAATTTTCTTCCTTAAAACTCGTGTGTGTGTTATAAATCACAGTCCATACCCACAGACTTCATATTCCAACTTTTCTTGAAGAAATGGTTTACTGCAGAAGCCACACAATTTATCAAAGTGTTGGCTTTTTTATACCTTTTATATCAGGTGACCACAGGTGAAAATGTAAGTGCTTCAGTACCTAACACATCAGCACATAGTAACATCTAGCAGTAGCCATTTACCCAAGTTAAGAAGATTCTTGCTGCTTTCAAAATCACTCAACTCTGAGAAACAATTTCAGATTATTTCCTTGAATGTCTGTTTCTTGCAGTAGCTCTGTACCATTACACTATCATGTGTGGTTCAGTATAATTCATTGAATTAAAGAATACACTTTTTTGAAGGAGCAAATGATTTTTATTATGTGTGTAATAGTTAACCTAAAAATCAGAGATCTGAGTATAGGAACAGACCCAGAATTGAAAATTCAGGACTTTTTTCCATTGCCAAACTGAAGAAGAGCTGAGAGTCAGAGGAGTTTTCTTTGAGTAAGAAGCTGATAAAAATAAAACCTACCAGTTGAGATAAAAAGATGCCATTATAGCTCCTACACTCAAAATCATATCTTCTGTGACCTGATTCACATCAGCAAAACTGATACCTTTTGCTTCTCTCACTCCCTCCATGAATCAGTTACAAATCAGCTTCACACCCCTAAGAAACTCCTCCATAGAAAAGAAATTATAACCAGAATCCTAGCATGCTGGATGGGAACTGAAAGGAATCTTGAGCAAATGGTATAAGTGATCTGCTTCATCTAATCATTAACTAAAGGAAAATGAATCTAGAAAAAAAGCTTAAAAGAAAACAGAAGACTGAGTCTGGTTTACAAATGGTACAGTTTGATTTGTCAGTACCACATCAAAGGGAGCTTCTCGGTTGTTACAGCCCTGGAAGTGAGGAACGTGGAAGAAAGATACAATAGGTGGCAGGAAGAGTTATATTTTATTTTTTATGCTTGAAGGTATAAACACCCTCTTCCTGTATTGAATATGATGGTCAGGCCTTATGACAGAAATATGGAAAACTGGAAGCAAGAGGTGTAACCTTTCTGAATGAGACACAGTCTGAACATATGCATGACCCATGTTAATGCTTTTAAAAGGGTATTAGGACACTACATCGGAAAAGGCAATGGCAACCCACTCCAGTGTTTTTGCCTGGAGAATCCCAGGGACCGGAGAGCCTGGTGGGCTGCCATCTATGAGGTCACACAGAGTAGAAATGACTGAAGTGACTTAGCAGCAGCAGCAGCAGGGCACTACATGAAAGGTGCATTCTTAGTGCTGCGACTGCTGCTGCTACTAATGCTAAGTCACTTCAGTCGTGTCTGACCCTGTGCGACCCCATAGACAGCAACCCACCAGGCTCCCCCGTCCCTGGGATTCTTCAGGCAAGAACGCTGAAGTGGGTTGCCATTGCCTTCTCCAATGCCTGAAAGTGGAAAGTGAAAGTGAAGTCGCTCAGTCGTGTCCAGCTCTTATCGACCCCATGGACTGCAGCCCACCAGGCTCCTCCATCCATGGGATTTTCCAGGTAAGAGTACTGGATTGGGTTGCCATTGCACCACCATATATCTTGATATTCTCTCAGGAGTGATTCTTTGTGTCTAAGTTCAAGAAATAATGTTTTAAATGCTTAGCATGCATACTAAGTTACTTCAGTTGTGTCTGACCCTTTGCAGCCCTATGGACTGTAGCCTGCCAGGCTCTCTGTTCATAAGAATCTCCAGGCAGTACTGGAGTGGGTTCCCATGCCCTCTCCAGGGTATCTTCCTGACCCAGAGACTGAATCTTAAGTCTCCTTCATCGCTTATACTTTTGGCTAAAAACTATATTCACCTTAGCATATTTCAAATGTCAGCACGCTGGGAGAAGAAGTGGTACACAGCATTTACTAATAGCTAACATGGTGAATATTCACTATGGGCCACACACTGTCCTAAATGCTTTACCTATTTTAGCTCGACTAATATGCATCCCGTTCTGTAATTATCCAGATGTAACCGTCCTGTAGAGCAGGGTGGACCTCCCACCCAACCAAAATATAGTTCAAATGTTGACACTACACACATATTATAAGGATATGAAAAACTTCATTAAAACTGTAACTGAAGTCTCTGGGGAGAGCAGGGTAGTTTTCTCATGCAGATCCAAAGTGGCCTCAGAAGCAGGGAGAAGAGACAGTTTCAGTGTTTTTATTATTGCTAGGATGTTGAGCTGAGGATGAGAATTCCCCTACATGGGCAGAGGGATGCATAGTTTGAGCCTTCCACTAGCGCCAGAGGATGGAAAATAGCGTCTTTCTTATCAGCTTGTATCCACGTGGGGCACAACAGACAGAGCTAAAAGAAGTTCATATAGGACTTCCCTGGTGGTCTAGTGGTTAAGAATCCACCTTGCAATGCAGGAGATACTTGTTCAATCTCTGGTCAGGAAGATCTCACAGGCTGCGGGGCAAATAAGACTAAGTCCATGAGCCTCAAATACTGATTCTGCCTTCTGTAGCCCACAAGCTACAACTTCTGAAGCTAGTTTTCCCTAGAGCCCATGCTCCACAAGACAAACCACTGCAATGAGAAGCTCACACACTACAAATAGAGAGTAGTCCCTGCTCTCCATAATTAAAGAAAGCCAGCACCCAGAGATGAACACCTAGCACAGTCAAAAATATATACTTATTTTTAATTGCAAATAGGGTCAACAGTTGGCCAAGGAATCTAGTGCTAAGTTTGGCCACTTGTTTCCCTTGGGTCCTATCTTTTATTATATGTACTTGGTAAAACAGAATCACTCCCCTGAACTTCATCACATGTCTGGTGTCACTGCTGTTGGTTAAGTGTATGAACATTGATGTTCACTCAGATGAGATAGTTAAGAGGTCTGGGAGAGAGTTACCCCTCCTGAAATCTGGCAAAGAACAAAGATGAGGGTAGGCCATTCTCTTCCTATAGGATGAATATGCCAGAAGGTTTGTACATCACTATTTCCATGACCCATGACATCATGGTGATGATCCTGAGTCAAAGCCTCGACAAGCAGGGAGCCGACCCCGTGGCCTGCAGGACCTTCAACCCTGAGCCACACACGCCAAAAAAGATGAGTCAAGGACCGACACTTTTGTGGAATCATGGAAAATGACAGATGGTGAGACCTGGACAGGAAGTGTCCCTTTCAGATCGACCAGCCGAGCGCCAGCATCTGGGAGTGCCTGCCAGACAAGGGCCAGGACGGTGCCCTGTGGCACCGGGAGGCGGCCACTGCCTGGGCGGTCACCAACCTGATCAAAGACCTCAGCCTCAGCGACCACAGCGGGCACCCGTCCGCACCCCCCAGCAAGCGCCAGTGCCGGTAGCTGTCCTTCTTGGACGAGATGGCCAGCTACTGGACATCGTGGAGGCCCCTGGGGTCCAAAGTCTGGACGCCGGTGGAGAAGGGACGCTGCTTCAGTGGGGGCAGCGTGCAGCGCTACTCCAACGGGTTCAGCACCATGCAGCGGAGCTTCAGCTTCAGCCTCCGGTCTCGCTCCAACGCGCTCTCCTTGGCCCACCTGGCCCGGGGGCGCCGGGCCTGGCCACCTGTGGGCAGGCGGGCAACCTCTGGGGCCCCCGCGGCGAGCCCCGTGGGCGGCGGCCGGCAGGACACGCAGCTCTCCCTGTCCTGCTCGTACGAGCAGTTCTCCTTTGCGGAGTACTGCCCGCCCTCCACCAGCAGCACCCCCGCTCGGCGCCAGAGCCGGCCAGGTGCTCCTGTGGGCTGGCCCGCAGCCGCTCCCAGCCCTGCGTCCTCAACACAAGAAGGTGGGCATCAAGTGGCGGCGCCCCGAGGAGGCACAGGAGGAGAGGCCCTCCCTGGATCTTGCCAAGATGGCATAGGGACAAACTGGAGCAAGTCTCGGGACCTCAGTGGAAGTGAAGAACTTAGAGAAAAATTGTTCAACCTTATAAAGAGTCACTTTAGATATTTAGAACAAAGGAATTAAACTTTACCTTAACTTCTTTACTTAATTCCATATTAATAATTTGTGTATGTATGCCTTTCCTGATATACATTCATGGGAACCTGGTATACATTCTGCTATGAGATCAGATATTTCTATTAATTACAAGGTTTTGGGACATTATTATTTTAACAGGAGTCATTTTATCACATTGGATAAAATGGACCCATTAATG
>SJYQ01000474.1:1719300-1734809 GCA_006410935.1 Redunca redunca
TCATTTTAAATGAAACAATATTCAATACTATTCTCTCCCTTTTTTTAATTCAAGTAACAATAGATAGCATCATTGTTAAAGTAAAAATCTGCAAGTATTATTAGATTTTCTACTATTTAGATACATATTTGTGTTACTGAAAAGCTTTGAACCACTGAATTCTGGAAAATTGCATATTCATCTCTAATAATATGTTCCTATTAAGATAATTTAATTTTCATTATGCAAAAACAATTGCAATCAGCAAAAGCCAATTTAAGAACTTTAATTTTTACTTAAATTAATTATACATATATAAATTTACATTAAATATTTTAATCAAAAATTATGTCCTTTCATGTTGCTTTTATGAATTTAGAAAAAGATTGTATGTCCTGAACTGAACTAAAGCTTATGAAGGAGAAAAGTAATATGGAACTATAATTTAAAAGAAGTAGGATGAGACACAGGCATTTGCCTTTAAAGCATGTCATATAATCTGTGCAGTTATTCTAATTAGTAAACAACTTAATTTCTTGTGTGTTACAATAACTAAAGCTGCAATTTTATTGAACTGAAAAGTTCTAAGAGAAGAATGCTCTAAATAAACACTAGTTTCTCTCATTATGCAATAATAAGTCAGTGCCAACAAGATGACTATTGAAAGATCAAGTTTTGCATACCACTTACTTTTTGGCCATTTTAATTTTATATAGTTGTCTTTTCATTTTCTTTAAAAAGAATTGCATCTTTGCATTATTGTAACCATAGTGATCATGGAAATGACTAATGGTTTCAAATTCTGTGACCTGGTAATTTGGTGGATTTCTGTGTGCTATTTTTGCTATCTTGGCCAAATGAATGTAAATGTTAGAATTTACAAGTATCATACAAGTACTATTTGTTTCCTGAGTAGTAAAGTGTGGTAAGGGTAACCTTTCACAACTCGCCTCTCTTTAAGACTCAAATAGACCCCACAGACCTCTTCCCAGAATTAATCAATATCCTACAAGAAGCTCTTCAAGGAATGAAGCCAATAATGAAAGCTCACCAGGCTCAAGACCTAATTGTCCACTGTACTGGCCTTTGTAACAGTCCCATTTTACTGGTGAAAAACCTGAAGACCAGGGGTGGAGATGTGGCCAGGACCTCCCAGGAATAAACAGCATTGTTACTAGTGGACACAGTTGTTCCTAACCCTCAAACTTACTAACATTAATTTCCACTGGACATTTTTTTTTACTGTAATTGATTTATGCAGTGTATTCTTTAGTATTTCAGTTGATAAAGTTAGCAATACCTTGATGCCTTCACTTGGTAAGAAAAATTATCTACCTGGACAGTAATTCTCAGGGTTCTACTGAGAGTCTTTTTTATTCCTCACAAATCCTCAAGGATGACTTTGATGATACAAAGTTCCCTAGCGGTTCTACTGTATTGCAATATGTGGATGATTTGCTTCTCTCTCCTTCTTAAGACTCTTTTACAGGAAGACAGCATTTACTTGTTAAAACTTTTAAACTTAAAGAGATACAAGGTTGCAAAAGAAAAAATATAGTTTTCTCAAATCCAGGTTTAACATTTAGGACATCTGATATCAGAACAAGAATTACACCTGGGTCTAGATAGATTTCAAGGTGTCCTTAGACAGTCAGTTCAGTGGCTCAGTTGTGTCTGACTCTTTGCGACCCCATGAATTGCAGCATGCCAGGCTCCCTGTCCATCCCAACTCCAGAAGGTTACTCAAACTCATGTCCATTGAGTCAGTAATGCCATCTAGCCATCTCATACTTGGTTGTCTCCTCCTCCTCCTGCCTCCAATCCCTCCCCAGCATGAGGGTATTTTCCAATGAGTCAACTCTTCATATCAGGTTGCCAAAGTATTGGAGTTTCAGCTTCAGCATCAGTCCTTCCAATGAACACCCAGGACTGATCTCCTTTAGGATGGACTGGTTGGATCTCCTTGCAGTCCAACGGATCCTCAAGTCTTCTCCAATACCACAGTTCAAAAGTATCTATACTTTGGTGCTCAGCTTTCTTCACAGTCTAAATCTCACATCCATACATGACCACTGGAAAAACCACAGCCTTGACTAGACAGACCTTTGTTGGCAAAGTAATGTCTCTGCTTTTCAATATGCTACCTAGGTTGATCATAACTTTCCTTCCAAGGAGTAAGTGTCTTTTAATTTCATGGCTGCAATCACCATCTGAACTGATTTTGGAGCCCCAAAAATAAAGTCTGACAATATTTTACCATCTATTTCCCATGAAGTGATAGGACCAGATGCCATGATCTTCGTTTTTTCTGAATGTTGAGCTTTAAGCCAACTTTTTCACTCTCCTCTTTCACTTGCATTGAGAGGCTTTTTAGTTCCTCTTCACTTTCTTCCATAAGGATGGTGTCATCTACATACCTGAGGTTATTGATATTTCTCCTGGCATTCTTGATTCCAGTTTGTGCTTCTTCCAGCCCAGCATTTCTCATTTTGTACTCTGCATAGAAGTTAAATAAGCAGGGTGACAATATACAGCCTTGACGTACTCCTTTTCCTATTTGGAACCAGTCTGTTGTTCCATGTCCAGTTCTAACTGTTGCTTCCTGACCTGTATATAGGCTTCTTAAGAGGCAGGTCAGGTGGTCTGGTATTCCCATCTCTCTCAGAACTTTCCAGTTTATTGTGATCCACACAGTCAAAGGCTTTGGCATAGTCAATAAAGCAGAAATAGATGTTTTTCAGGACCTCTCTTGCTTTTTCGATGATCCAGCAGATGTTGGCAATTTGATCTCTGGTTCCTCTGCCTTTTCGAAAACCAGCTTGAACATCTGGAAGTTCATGGTTCACATATTGCTGAAGCCTGGCTTAGAGAATTTTGAACATATATTTACTAGTGTGTGATGTGAGTGCAAGTATGTGGTAGTTTGAGCATTCTTTGGCATTGCCTTTCTTTGGGATTGGAATGAAAACTGACCTTTTGCAGTCCCGTGGCCACTGCTGAGTTTTCCAAATTTGCTGGCATATTGAGTGTAGCACTTTCACAGCATCACCTTTCAGGATTTGAAATAGATCAACAGGAATTCCATCACCTCCACTAGCTTTGTTTGTATGACATACTGAAAGCATAATCACACTGAAACCATAATCAATGTGTCCTAAATTTCCCCAAACTCAAAACTAAGTGCCAACCATGAGGTTTTTCTAGGATAGTTGGTTAGTGCCTAAGTTGGATTCCAAATTTCCCCCTTATAACCAAACCTCTTTATGTTTTACTGAACAATAACCCCTCTGACCCATCTTTATGGGAAGAACCAGATAACATAATCTTTAGGGCTTTAAAGCTGATTTTGATGAACTCAACTGCCCTTGGGATTCACAATGATCAGAGTCCCATTTTCCTTATTTGCAAAGGAAGGGAATGCCTTGGAGTTTGCACCAAAACACAGAAAACATTGGCAATTGATAGCATATTAAAGCCAACAAGTGAACCCTAAAGCACAGGAATATACCCCTCTCCTTAGAGCCATTACAGCTACTGCCCTTCTGGTTAAAACGCCAAAGAAAACTTGTTGTAGGATCTCCTGTAACCATTGTTTATACCTCACACAGAAGAAGCTCTCCTGAATTTCATCATATCAACATTTCTTAGTCAGCTAACTCACTCCTGTGAAGTCATTTTAACTGCTTCTCACATAACTCTTCTACACTGTTTAACAAACTCGACCCTGATACTGTTCTTCCCTGTCACTAATGAAGTCCCTCAAGACTGCCTTCCACTGAGAGATCACCTCTTGACTCCTTGTGACGATCTACAGGAAATTCCACTGGGTAAGGCTGACTTCTCAATGTTTACTAACAGTTCTTATTGAAAAGTGGACAATGGCAGATAGTGTGTTGGGTATGCTATTACAACTCATTTTGATGTTGCTAAGGCAGAATATTTACCTGTGGTTACTTCAGCCCAACAGACTAAAGCAGATGCTCTTAAAAAGTCTTGGACTTTAGCCAAAGGCAAAGCTGCCCATATTTATACTCATAGTAGATACACTTTTGGAATAGTTCATGATTTTGGAATATTATGAAACAAGGTTTTCTTACTTCCAGTGGAAATAAAATTAAAAAGGCCTTGTATGTTCAAGAATTATTGGCTGCAATACAATGACATGCCAGTTTATCATTTAGATTATGAGGCATTCTAAACTTGACTTTTGGAAACTAAGGGAAATCACTTTGCTGAGATTTCCACAAGAAATGCTGCTCTTAAAGGAACCTGCAACAGTCAATCCTCTGTCATGGTCCGAAGGGATATTTACCCACATGAAATCTTAGAAAAACTGTCTAGCAAAGTGTAACATTGGCCTTGGGGGAAGGGGGGGGGCGGGAAGGAAATTCAACAGTTATTGGTTTGATAAAAAGAGAATACTCTAGTTCTAATCAAATAATAGCCCAGACCTACCAGAGACTAAAATTCCTACTCCACACCACTGTACATGCATTAAAACCATTGATCTACTGACAAACTTACAGCATTCATGAACCAGTATTGGTAAGAAAGCATTAACAAGGCCACAAGTGCCTATCTCAGTTGCCATGATTGTCAGAAGTACAGTCCAATGAAGCTGGTTTGTACTGCTCCTAGACATTTTAAGCTAATAGACCATTCGAGGTCTGGAAAATGAATTTCACACAAATTCCTGTCTCATGGATATGAATATGTTCTCAGTTCAGTTCAGTCGCTCAGTCGTGTCCAACTCTGTGACCCTATGAATCACAGCACTCCAGGCCTCCCTGTCCATCACCAACTCCCAGAGTTCACTCAGATTCACGTCCATCAAGTCAGTGATGCCATCCAACCATCTCATCCTCTGTCGTCCCCTTCTCCTCCTGCTGCCAATCCCTCCCAGCATCAGAGTCTTTTCCAAGGAGTCAACTCTTTTCATGAGGTGGCCAAAGTACTGCAGTTTCAGCTTTAGCATCATTCCTGGGCGCGGCAGTCCGGGCTGGTGAGCCCTGCTGTCCCACGCAGAACTTGAGGAAGGAGCAGGCAAAGGATCTGGGTGGCGGTGCCGACTTCTGTGGTGCCAGGAGGGCCTGGGGTTCAACCCGCTTAAGGGAGAGCTTTTGTCCACAGGATACAGGCTGCCTTTATTAGATGCCCACCGCGTGCAGGGCGCTTCTCTGAGAGGCAGGTGCCAGCGGTTAGGACCGAACCTGCTGCAGTCCGGATTGAGCCTTGGCTGGAATGAGGCAGGAGATGTTCTTCCCACACCGAGGGTTCCAACAAATCCCCAAGGGTGTTTTGCTCCTGGTAGCATAGTTTCCACCTCCATCCAGGACTTACCTGGTGAATGAAATCAAGTTACCAGTCTGCTTGGGCTCTGTTTTCTCAATTGTAGTGCAGGGATAGGAGGATGATAAAGGTCAGGAGGGGCGGCGGTGAGGAGATACCCCTCCTCCAAGGTAAGGAGCAGCAGCTGCGCTTTGCTGGAGCAGCCGTGAAGAGATACCCCACGCCCAAGGTAAGAGAAACCCAAGTAAGAGGGTAGGTGTTGCAAGAGAGCATCAGAGGGCAGACACACTGAAACCATACTCACAGAAAACTAGTTAATCTAATCACACTAGGACCACAGCCTTGTCTAACTCAGTGAAACTAAGCCAATGAAACTAAGCCATGCCCATGGGGCCACCCAAGATGGGTGGATCATGGTGGATAGGTCTGACAGAATGTGGTCCACTGGAGAAGGGAATGGCAAACCACTTCAGTATTCTTGCCTTGAGAACCCCATGAACAGTATGAATATGTTCTAGTCATGGCTTATATATTTTCACACTGGACTAAAGCCTTCCATTGCAGACAATTTACTGCCTCTTTTGTGGTTAAAGTCCCTTTGTAAAAGATTATCCCACCTGAGGAAATGTTCTTGAAATTAATCATTGAAGAACCCATTTTACTAGCCCAATACTTCAACAAGCCTGTGCTGTTTTGCTGGTTTACAGTAGTTTGACTGTGCTTACCACTTTCAATTCTCTGGTTTAGCTAAACACACTAATGGCATCATTAAGATGTAACTGACAAAATTTGCAGCGGCCCTCCAAATATGTTGGCCAAAATCATTGCCATGGGTTCTTCTAAAACTCAGATCCATCATTTTTGGAACTTGCAAACTTTTACTATTTGAAATAGTCACAGCATGCCCAATGCACTTGGTTCCTAAGAGAGATATTCTAATATTGTGAAAGTCTAACTGTTTCTTTCAAAAATAATTATGTTTTGGAAGAGTCATCTTTTCACAGTGTACTCTCAGAAGACAAAAACACTAAGCATTGCATCTTGCAACCTAGAGATTGTGTCTGTTAGAAAAAGAGCTCTAACAGAAGAAAGATCAGAACTCTCCTGATCCTCAAAGGAAAGGCCTCTCTTGGGTACTACTAACCAACTCTTGTGCAACAAAATTCCAAAGAATAGACTCTTGGATTCATGTGACAGATCTAGAGAAAGCACTGANTCCTGATCCTCAAAGGAAAGGCCTCTCTCGGGTACTACTAACCAACTCTTGTGCAACAAAATTCCAAAGAATAGACTCTTGGATTCATGTGACAGATCTAGAGAAAGCACTGAAGCTTGACTGAACTTGCACACCATTTGTTGACCCAAAAATAAGCAGTTCTCAGAACTGAAGCATGTGACATCTGATGAGACAGATTCCTGATGAGAAGATATTTGGACCTGGCCTATTGGAAGTTTGTCAACAAAATTCTGATGATGACATAACACTTCCGATGATCTCCAGTGTGTATGACCTTGATAATATATGAACTTTAGATAAAAAATGCCTGAGTTTTCTCCCTTCTACTTAATTACATGTGACCTTAATAGGCTTTCAATCTCTGCACTTTCCCTCTGATGTGAGGAACTACCCCCAAAAAAGTCTTTCCTGAGGGATCAAAGCCACTGAAATTTGAAAATCTTATTGTCGCTCAGCAATGCTTTCAGAAAAAGATCTTGTTCAAAAGGCAAAAATGTTAATTATAACAATAAGGAAAAAAAAAACACAAAACACCTCAATTAATCAGGAGACCAGAAGAAGTAGTTTTCATGCCTGTGATGACAGTAGAGCCCAGCAGGAAGAGCCCTCTCCTGGCACAACTCAATCAATGGAAAGACATGTACTCTGTTAACTAAAGCCCTCCCAATCTCCTTTTCATCTCTGTAAAAGAACTGTCATTCACTTGCTGTGCAGGACATTCATGTGGATTGCCATGGTTGTTGCAGACACTCAATCACAGTTCTCTACTGATCCCAAATAAACCTTTTTTTTTTTTTTTTCTGGAGAAATAACTGGTGTCTATTTGTTTTAGATCAACAACACCAATTAAACTTTGACAAGTAATATAATTAACCAAATAATTCAAGATAGAAGCAAAAATCTATTTATGGCTAGAATGAGAATGGACGTTTCCTCAGTAACCTAGCATACTGCTGATTTTTTTAAAAAAAGAATGGAAATGAGTTAATTTACAACTCAAAGCTTTGTGAGATTTTTGAATAAAGGATCAGTAGTAAATAAGTTAAGTTTTGAGGTCTATATTGGCTTTTTTGGCCACCACTCAAATCTGCCACTGAAGCATGAAAGCAGACATCAAGATTAGTAAATAACAGTAAATAAGTGTATGTGACCCCCGTTCACCACCCACTTTTTTTGTACCAACTGGTTGAATGCAGGACTTGGTTATCAGAGCCATTGTTTGTCAGCCTATAAGGATGACTAGAGATGTACAGAAAATAAAACTTGAATACAGTGGTGCTTATATTTATATCTTCTTAATTTCATGACATTAAGATAATTAGGGCTTTCCCTGGTGGCTCAGAGGTTAAAGCATCTGCCTGGAATGCGGGAGACCCGGGTTGGATCCCTGGGTTGGGAAGATCCCCTGGAGAAGGAAATGGCACCCCACTCCAGTACTCTTGCCTGGAGAATCCCATGGAGGGAGGAGCCTGATAGGCTACAGTCCATGGGGTCGCAAAGAATCGGACACGACTGAGCGACTTCACACACACACATACAAGATGATTTACTGAACAGAGACAATTCATTCTAACTTTTCTCTTGTCAGGCAAAAATATATGCATATAAATTGAGGCAATATAAAGTACACAGTTATTATGGCCACACACTCCAGAATCAGGTTGTGCAGGTTTGCGCCCTCTTTTCTAGATATTACTTGTGACTTTGGTAAAATATTGTAATCAGACTTGCTTGCTGCAAACTGTGACCTAATGCTAGTGACATAAAATGAGAAACAAAGAGTATTTGGAGAGGGATACAAAATAAATACCAACTTTTGCAAAAATATTGCTGATTATTCCAAATGTCATCTATATCTGCATTTGAAATATAATTGTGCTATATTGTGACAATAAAAGTGATATTTCAATGTCGATTTAATATATCTTAACAATAATTTCTGCCTTAATATGTTTACCAAAAGAAAACAAATGTTTTCTAAATTAACCATATGGAATTTAATAATAGAGTCGCTTAGACATGGTACGCAGAGTTAAAACCAAAAATATTTTTAAGGAAAATTTAACATATTATTAAAGTTTTTTAAATCGAAGACAAAGTGACCCAGAAAATATTTGTCTATGTTCTGAATACAGAAGAGGCTTTAGTTGACAAAATTTGCTTTTATGCTAATAATACAATAGGAGATGAATGAGAATGCATAATTTTTTAAAATGGCTATATAAACATGTCAATTATACATCTGTAAACTGTATGGAATGTAACTCACTTTATGAATAAATTTATCTATGTTACAGAAAAATAGCATGGTACTTAAAAGCAGATTAATAAGTAGAAAAAATATGTCAAATCTATCTTCTATGATCTATCAGGATGCTGAACATGTGACAAAAAAATAGAACAGAATATGGCTTTCCTTGTCTCTATTTGTCAAATCTTTTTGATAAAATTCTATGTGACAAATCTTACTTCTCAGAGTAATATCAGAAGAAATATCCATTCTGCCAAAAACATACACACACACAGCTTTCCATCAAAAGAGTTGAGATTGATTCATGTATTTTTAAACTCTTCCATTTCTTTTAATCATTAATGATATTTTTGTTTAAAATAAAGATACTCTGTCCTTACCTTGCAGTTTCTTCTTCAGTTAGATGTACAACCTATGTTTTATAACATGTGTTTAAGTAAACATAGGTGTAATATTAACAAAAAATCCAAATGTATTAGCAGATTAATATGTTGTAATGGGAAGTTATAAAGTGTGTCAACTTACAGTTTTGTGTTACTTAATGACACATTTAAAAATTTCTATCATTGAGTTTACCACTTTTAACTTATCTCTGTTTTGGACAGTTCAAATTTATTTTGTCTAAACTCATTGTGTGTTTGTGACTGTGTGTGTGTGTTACACAACATGGAAGGCTTTTACAGTAAGGAAATCAGGACAGGGAAAGAAAGTCATCATGAAAGAGAAAATGAACATTTATTGGAAGAAAGTCAAAGTTCTGGTAACAGTGGATTTTCTGTAGCTGAGTGATGATGTTTTACATTGGCCTGGCTTGTTACTGAGCAAGAAGGAAGTCTTTCCTCCTGCAGGGGAGGGATAATAGTTGTACTTCCTGTTTTATAGTAGGAGGTACATCTCTTTCTGTTGGGGTCAGTAACTGATGTCTTCCTGTTGAGGAAATTGACATTTTCCTGTTCCAGTAATTGACCATGTGTGGTAGGGCATAAGAGCTCCCTCTACAGGTCTTCACCAGTCCCAATTGTTGAGGTTTCCTTTTTATTAATTTTCACAGGGCATTCCCTAAAAATACAACTTAAGTCATTTCTACACAGGCCTGGGGTTTAAAAGGTTACAAATTATTGTTTCAATAGAGTGGAAATGGCAAACAAAATTTCAGAGTGGCATTAAGAAATTTGCAAAATTAACTAAGATAAAGCAAACAGAAGTCATTAACATATGAATAATCATAAACAGGAAAATAATTTTCTATTCTTAGAAAAATTGATCTAAATAAATAATTATATGTAGTCAACTGAGGGAAAATATAGCCTAAAGTAGTTTCAATGTAGTTCTGTGCTATGTGTGCTAAAATATTCTAAGAGAATGTATATAATAGAAAATGAGGAATTTTCAAACACAGATGCATTAAAAGTAAAAACTACATAGATATTTTACTTGAAATTTTAGGAATTTACCTGCATGGAGTCAACATGCTGACTTAAAAGAAAATATAATATATAAGTAGTACAGTGCAATGTAATGTGTTATTGAGAGTATACGTGACAAAGATTAATTTCTTATTTATAAAGAACACACTGCACAACCAAAACTGACTTTTTGTTGCACTTGAAGATGAAAGTTCCTCACATGCTTTGAAAGTTTAGAAAACTGCATTATGAACATTTTCACTTTAAAGATTCATATATTTAAGTATAAATTAATAATTCATATAAACTTTCATTTTAAAAACATTGACAATAAGCCATCCACATATATAATTGCATTCAGAGGAATTATTTGAATCTCTTTTATTTCAATGTAGAATTTATTTTATGCTAGTTTATTTTTATATTTTAGCTTTGTGGAGGTATATGTGACATAACAAAAATTGCACAAATTTAATATATGCACTTTGATGATTTAATACTTCATAGGTTTAATATATGTTGAGTGAAGCAATTTACTGGAGACAATTTTGTTTCATTTTATTTTAACTCTGTCCCTTATTTAGCTTCACTAATCTCTTCTAACACTTAAGGTCCTATTATAAGTGTCTCCAAATAAACAAGAAACTCCTAGACCATGACATTTAATCCTTTCTACCACCCTGAAAGGGTAGATTACAATAATTGTGTGGTATAAGCATAAAAATATTTTGTGATTGCATGAGTACTAGATGAAAATTTTTACAAGAAATAAATTGAGATTATATACTTTTCAAGGGTNCCCCAGGCGGGCCTTCCTCACCTGCAGTAAGGCCGAGAGGAGAGGGTCCCAGCGCGTCTGTGTCTCTAGCACAGTGTGTGCCATCTGTCCAGCTAACTGCTTTTATTCTTCCCCTCGCCACTTGTTTTTCGGTTTCCTTGGTGGCTCAGAGGGTTAAAAAAAAATCTGCCTGCAATGCAGGAGACCCAGGTTGTATCCCTGAGTCAGGAAGATAGGAAGATCTCCTAAAGGAGAGAAAATGGTTACCTACTCCAGTATTCTTTCTTGGATAATTCCACGGACAGAGGAGCTTGGCAGGCTACAGTCCATGGGGTGGCAAAGAGTCAGACACGACTGAGTGACTAACACCCACACACACACACCCACACACACAATGTGTAAGCCAATGTATATTTTCAGAAAATATGAAAAAAAATTACACATTTTAGTTGATAAAAAAGTATTAATAGGAAAATATACTTAAGGGATCAGTAGCATATTTGACGAAAAAGGCGATAGCACCCTACTCCAGTACTCTTACCTGGAAAATCCCATGGGTGGGGGAGCCTGGTAGGCTGCAGTCCAAGGGGTCTCGAAGAGTCAGACACGACCAAGCGACTTCACTTTCACTTTTCACTTTCATGCATTGGAGAAGGAAATGGCAACCCACTCCAGTGTTCTTGCCTGGAGAATCCCAGGGATGGGGGAGCCTGGTGGGCTGCCATCTATGGGGTCACACAGAGTCAGACATGACTGAAGTGACTTAGCAGCAGCAGCATATTTGAATAGTTATTTAACATTATTACTTCAATCATATGCATTTAAGCATATCTTATATGCACATTTGACATATTCTAAATTTGTTATACTCTATATAAAGGGTTATCAGAGAAGGAAATGGCACCCCACTCCAGTACTCTTGCCTGGAAAATCCCATGGACGAAGGAGCCTGGTAAGCTGCAGTCCATGGGGTTGCTAAGAGTTAGACACGACTGAGCGTGTTCACTTTCACTCTTCACTTTCATGCATTGGAGAAGGAAATGGCAACCCACTTCAGTGTTCTTGCCTGGAGAATCCCAGGGACGGGGGAGCCTGTTTGGCTGCTGTCTATGGGGTTGCGCAAAGTCGGACACGACTGAAGTGACTTAGCAGCAGCAGCAGCATACAAGGGGTTATAGGAAGATGAGAAAAAAAGAAGATTATAATTATAAGTTCAAGAATTTTCAAATGAAGAAACTTTGATGACAGATTTGCATAGTGTTTAGGAGAACACAGAAAATATTCCTACATCTGGCATTAAATGGGGATCAGAAAATATGTGAAATTTTAATGAAAAGCAGTAAGATATCATATTGTGAGGTTTCTACAGCTCAAATTAAGCCAAATTAATATTAATAATAATGCCTCAAAAATTTATCCCCTCTTACCACCAATGGCTAAATAGCTAAATCCAATGAAAGTGCTGGAGAAGACTCTTAAGAGTCCCTTGGACAGCAAGGAGATCAAAACAGTCTATCTTAAAAGAAATCAACCCAGAATATTCATTAGAAGGACTGCTGCTGAAGCTGAAGATTTAGTACTTTGGCCACTTGATGCAAAGAGCCAACTCACTGAAAATACCCTGATGATGAGAAAGATTGAGGGCTGGAGGAGAAGGGGTCAACAGAGGATGGGATGGTTGGATAGCATCACTGCTTCAATGGACATGTGTTTGAGCAAACTTGTAGGTACTGAAGAACAGGAAAGCCTGGCTTGCTGCAGTTCGTAGAGTTGCAAAAAGTCAGACATAACTTAGCAACTGAACAACAACATGAAAATGCATAACTCAGAATTTATGCAAAATAGTGACTAAAAAACATGGTACTGATTAATATTATTTAAGATGATTTTATCAAATCCCTTGTGATTATACAGTGGAAGTGACAAATAGATTCAAGGGATTAGATCTGATAGAGTGCCTAAAGAATTATGGACTAAGGTTCATAGAAAAGGAGAAAAGGAAATACGAACCCATTTGAATGCAGAGTTACAAAGAATAGCAAGGAGAGATAAGAAAGCCTTCCTCAGTGATCAATGCAAAGAAATAAAGGAAAACAATAGAATGGGAAAGCCTAGAGATCTCTTCAAGAAAATTAGAGATACAAAGGGAACATTTCATGCAAAGACGGGATCGATAAAGGACAGAAATGGTATGGACCTAACAGAAGCAGAAGATATTAAGAAGAGGCGGCAAGAATACACAGAAGAACTATATAAAAAAAGATCCTCATGACCCAGATTATCACGATGATGTGATTACCAACTTAGAGCCATACATCCTGGAATGTGAAGTCAAGTGGGCCTTAGGAAGCATCACTACGATCAAAGCTAGTGGAGGTGATGGAATTCCAGTTGAGCTATTTCAAATCCTAAAAGATGACTCTGTGAAAGTCCCACATTCAATATGGCAGCAAATTTGGAAGACTCAGCAGTGGCCACAGGACTGGAAAAGGTCAGTACTCATTCCAATCCCAAAGAAAGGCAATGCCAAAGAATGCCTAAACTTCAGTACAATTGCACTCATCTCATAGGCAACTAAAGTAATGCTCAAAATTCTCCAAGCCAGGCTACAACAGAACATGAACCATGAACTTCCAGATGTTCAAGCTGGGTTTAGGAAAGAGAGAAGAATCAGGGATCAAATTGCCAACATCTGCTGGATCATGGAAAAAGCAAGAGAGTTCCAGAAAAACATCTACTTCTGCTTTATTGACTATGCCAAAGCCTTTGACTGTGTGGACCATAACAAACTGTGGAAAATTCTTAAAGAGATGGAAATACCAGACCACCTGACCTGCCTCTTGAGAAATCTGTATGCAAGTCAGGAAGCAACAGTTAGAACTGGACATGGAACAACAGACTGGTTCCAAATCGGGAAAGGAGTACGTCAAGGCTGTAGACTGTCACCCTGCTTATATAACTTATATGCAGAGTACATCATGAGAAATGCTGGGCTGGAGGAAGCACAAGCTGGAATCAAGATTCCTGGGAGAAATATCAATAACTTCAGATATGCAGATGACACTACCCTTATGGCAGAAAGTGAAGAAGAACTAAAGAGCCTCTTGATGAAATTGAAAGAGAAGAGTGAAAAATTTGGCTCAAAACTCAACATTCAGAAAACTAAGATCATGGCATCTAGTCCCATCACCTCAAGGCAAATAGATGGGGAAACAGTGGAAAGAGTGACAGACTTTATTTTTGTGGGCTCCAAAATCAGTTCAGATGGTGATTGCAGCCATGAAATTGAAAGACGCTTACTCCTTGGAAGAAAAGTTATAACCAACCTTCAGTTCAGTTCAGTCACTCAGTCATGTCTGACTCTGCAACCCCATGACCCACAGTATGCCAGACCTCCCTGTCCATCACCAAATCCCAGAGTTTCCAACAACACAAGGGAAGACTCTGTACATGGACGTTACCAGATGGCCAACACCGAAATCAGATTGATTGTATTCTTTGCAGTCAAAGATGGAGAAGCTCTAAACAGTCAGCAAAAACAAGACTGATATTAAATATCAGAGATATTACTTTGCCAACAAAGATCCATCTAGTCAAAGCTATAGTTTTTCCAGTAGTCATGTATGGATGTGAGAGTTGGACTATAAAGAAAGCTGAGCACTGAAGATTTGATGCTTTTGAACTGTGGTGTTGGAGATTTTTGAGAGCTCCTTGGACTGCAAGGACATCCAACCAGTACATCCTAAAAGAAAGCAGTCCTGAATATTCATTGAAAGGACTGATGCTGAAGCTCAAACTCTAATACTTTGGCCACTGATGTGAAGAACTGACTCATTTGAAAAAACCCTGATGCTGGGAAAGATTGAATGTGGGAGAAGGGGATGACAGAAGATGAGATGATTGGATGGCATCACCGACTCAATGGACATGAGTTTTGAGTAAACTCTGGGAGCTGGTTATGGACAGGGAGGCCTGGCATGCTGCAGTCCATGGAGTCGCACAGTCAGTCACAACTGAGCAACTGAACTGAACTGAACTGTGTTTTTAAATTTCTATTTGTTACATGAAAAGAAGAAAGCATTTGGTTCATTATGCTTGCATAACTACTCAGATAAAATTCATAAATAATAAAGCTGTAAAAATTCAATAGGAGGGCCTTTCTGATGAATATTCTATGATGAAACCACTATGATTTCATTTGTTCTTCTGTTAGATTTTAACCTCTTTCCCTGATTTTCTGGTTACTTGGATGCAGATAATGGAATTTATATAAAGACAATAGAAGACAGCTGCATGCAAACGAAAAAGAAAATAGAAATTTCAAGTGGAAGAAATAAGAGATTACATCATATTTGAATATAGGACATTATTCAGAGGACATAAATCCAGATTAGCTTTCCTTGCTTAAAGTATTAGACAAGGATAAGGATTAACACTTATAACATCTGAATAAAGTTGGTTTCTCTTATGCAGTGTTTCAGTAGCTTGAAAAAAATGTATTAAAATTTCCTATAATAAAACATATTCTTCAATATTGAAAATATGTTAAATAATATTTTCTTACAAATA
>SJYQ01000475.1:9062-27985 GCA_006410935.1 Redunca redunca
TATATATATATATATATATATATATATATATATATATGGAATCTAGAAAGACCCAAAGAATTTATTTGCAGGGCAGCAATGGAGAAACAGACATGGAGAACAGACTTATGGACATGAGCAGAGGGGAGGAGAGGGTGAACTGTATGGAGAGAGTAGCATGGAAACTTATGTTACCATAGCCAACGGGAATTTGCTATGTGTCTCAGGAACTCAAACAGGGGCTCTGTACCAACCTAGAGGGGAGGGGTGGGGAGAGAGATGGAAGGGAGGTTCAAGAGGGAGGGAATACCTATGACTGATTCATGTTGAGGTTTGACAGGAGACAACAAAATTCTGTAAAGCAATTATCCTTCAATGAAAAAATAAATTAATAAAAAAATAAAATAGAAAACAAAGAATGTATTCCAATATCAAACGGCAAATTTCAACTGTCAAAACTGCGATTATTTTGTACTAACCTAATATAGAAGGGATAATCCCCTTCACTTCACAGTTTTGTTGTGTATTTCCAAAATGTATACCTCTTAGGGCTGATATGAATTTTGAAGTTGAGGAGTGGTGGGCAGGCGTGAAGAAAGGAAAGAGACCTGCCCCCAGTTGGTGAAGGGAAAGGCTATTTGCAGGGCCTGCTTGGGTCTGGAGGGCAATCTCTGTTTCACTTCCCCTCCCCTATTCTCTGAGTTCCTGAGCTCTGACCTCTGGTTCAGCCCTCCTAAACTCTCCTACCCCCACCCTCACCCATCCTGCACCTGGTTCCCAGGTTCCCAGCAGCTTGGGCACACCATCTGCCTATCCCCCCCTTCCCCAGGGTTTTGGTTCCTTTTATTGAGACCTTTAAATAATTAAATGCCCTAAAGCCTTCCACATACTGATCCCAGTCCCTGACCTGGGGTGTTATTCAAAGACCAGGAGCTGGGCTGAAAGACTGCCAACCCCACCACATCTATTCAATTCCTCCCCTTTTTTTTCCTTCTCAGCTGCTGGGTGGCTAATGGGCCTTTCCTCATGCTCTGGCCGCTCCAGCTGCCAGGGGCCTTGTACACGGAAAGCAAAGAGAAAGAAAAAGTCTGTAAGGGCAGTCCCACCTCAGCCTGGGAAACGAATAGGAAGAGAGGGTAGACAGAGAGACAGAGAAGACCATGGCAGCTTTTCCTGCTCCTCATCCCTGCAAAGGAGCCGGGGCCACCCCCTCTAACCCCAGGGAGCTGCTTGGCCAAAGCGGAGGTGAAGGGGTGTCTGAGGGGGGAAGAGGGCTGGGGTTGTCAGTCACTAGGGTGTCTGGGGGCTTGGGCAGCTTCCTCGTGTCAATCACCCTGATGAATCACTGGAAGTTTGCTCCAGACACAAAGCAGCTGCTTCTCTCCCCGCATTGCCTCCCTCCGCTGCCCGAAGGACCGCAGCCCCACCCGCAGTCAGCCAAACAAAAGGCCAGAGCCCAGTGGTGCGTGAAGGAGTGAATGGGCAAGGCCATCCGCGCAGCTGTCCCACCAGACAGATGGCAGCAGTGGCCCCACGCGGGCTGCAAGCCTTTTTTCATCCATCTGCCAGTCATAACGGAGAACGGCCTCCGTCCCTCCAGAGTGCATCAGCTCCTCAGAGCTAGCCCAAAGACAGACAGCGGGTGGGGTGGGGTAGGCGGAGAGGCTGGCGAAGCCGGAGGTGAGAGGGGAACGGACCCTGGATGTGTGGCTGGGAAAGAAAAGCGTTATTCGGAGTGCTGACACTGTGGCCAGCCAGCCCATCTGCTCTCCTTTGGGGTGCTCTACCCGATGCTCCTCCTCGGCTTCTGGCCAGCTCTGAGCAGGGCCAGGCCCTGGAAGCTAGGCCTCACTTTAGGGCAGCAGTGCTACACTGTGGTAGCTTCGGGCTTTGTGCTTGGAAGGTTTGACTTGACTGGGCATTTTTTGCCTCTTAAAAAATAGGGATGAATGGAAAAATCCAAGACTCTGGGAACAGGTGGAGAATAGTGGGATCTGGGTACTCTGTCATTAAGTAATATTGTTTGGGTTGTTCTAAAGTGGGATCCTATCAAAATAACACATGGGTGCTTTCAAGCGTTAAGAGGCTAGGTGAAAAGGAGTGGACCAAGAATCAGGAGACCTGGCTTCCACGCTCGACTTATCATCTGCCTGCTATATAATTCTGGGAAAGTCATCGAGCTTGTCTAAGCCTCAGTTTTCTCTCCATAAATGGTGAAAAAATTACCTGCCACCTGTATATCAAAAGTAAGCTGATATGCAATCCAATGCTCTATAAACAGCAGAGGCCGCACAAATAGGAGGCTTTGTTTTCTTTCTTCCTTCCTTTTCTTTCTTTTTTTTTTTTTTCCTGGTGTGCAGCATGTATGGAGAAGGAAATGGCAACCCACTCCAGTGTTCTTGCCTGGAGAATCCCAGGGACGGGGGAGCCTGGTGGGCTGCGGTCTATGGGGTCGCACAGAGTTGGACATGACTGAAGTGACTTAGCAGCAGCAGCAGTGCAGCGTGTGGGATCTTAGTTCACCAACCAGGGATCTAACCTGTGCCCCCTGCAGTGGGTGCGCAGAGTCTTAACCATGGACCACCAGAGAAATCCCCCACGGAGGCTTTACTTTCAATTTCCCAACAGCTCTAACTCCCAGGAGGTGGAGTGGGCAAGGCACTTTAAACATTTTTCAAAGTGCTTCACATCTATTATTTTGTGAGGCAATTGAGACCAAAAAAGGTCCAGGCAATGCAAAGATTTTTTTTTTTTTAAAGAGTAGGGGTGAAGGGTCCTCCTGTCCCCTAATCTCCTGAATTTCTGATTTTTGTCTCCTTTCTCCCTCCGCCCTCCAACATCAATCCAGTCTGGTTTGGGAGGATTAATGGGAACTCTAGGTTAAGGTGCTAAGAGATCTTAATAAATCCAGAATAAAAGGCAATCATTACCTGTGTCTTAAAACAGTAAAAATGTATAGCATACTCAAAGTTATGATTCTGAGGCCACAGTCTGCTCTCTTCTGGGCTGAATGCCCCAGGTTGCTCTTTCTGCTGAAGAACTGAGCTGTAGTGCTTGGAGGGAGGGGCTGAGGGGTGGGGTGGGTACAGCGGCTCAAAGCGCTCAGAGAACAGAGCTCAGGCTCTCCTCTTACTGGCTCCCCACCCCCCCACCTCCTTAGTGCTGGCCAAGTTGCCTATGCTCAGAACTGTGGGGGGGTTTCTTCTCTCTGACATAAGATAACAAAGGCATTTCTCACAACCTCTCTCTCTTAATCCTTGATCAATCTAATCTCACTCATTTCTAATCTTTTCCATTTGTCTAGCAACCATCTAAGCATTTATTTAGGTATAATGTATCATTCTATATAGTTCCATTAGTTTGTATTTAATCCCATATTAGTGTTTTATGTATTCACATTTATAATGATCCCATCAACTCCTTTGGTCTGGCAACACCCTGTGGACAAAACCTCAGCTCTGCCTACCCCTACACTGTTTCCCACAAGGAACCATCTCTGGACATAAGAGATCCCTTACTCCAGGACACATAACTGCCTGCCTGCCAAGCAGAAAACTGAAAACTCAACAGCATAAAAATGTCCTTCAAGCCGCATGTGCGACTGGCTCTGTGCTGGAACCTGAATATAGACCCTGGATTCCAAGACCTACATTGACCTGTTTTAATCCCTCATATTCAAATAACACTATAATCAAGTGCTTTTACATCCTGTTCCACTCTCCTGGGTATCTTTGAATCTCATCCCAGGACACAATCAGTGTTCCTTTTTCTTTTTTTCTCTCCTCTGGAAGGTGCCATGGGAAAAGTCTATTGGTGACTATGATAGGGAGATTATTTTCCTTTTGTAAAAACAAGAGAATCCGCAGAGACCTAAGCCTCCACCCTGAGCAGGTCCTAGTAAGAATGGAAGTGGGTCACAATGAACACAAGGAGTTCCTGTCTTTTGTACAAGAGCTGGGAAGTCAGCAGCTGAGGATGAAGCAGTTCATGTGGCCGGTTGGTCTCTACTGGATTGGGATTTCTCCAGCTGGATAGATGCAAAGAGCAAAGAGGGGGAAAAAGGGAGAGAGAGAGAGAGAGAGGCAGGTCAAGAGATATCACTGTGCAGTTGGGGGAACTCCACTGAAGGGCGTAGACTAGACTATTCGATCCTCCAGCCTTTATTGCACTCAGGCTCACACCCAGGTACTGCATCAGACGCAGATGCTGTGGGGGCTGCTGAGAAATATCTAGGACCTTAAGTTGAAATATGACACCTAAAAAAGGAATTTGAGGAAGACATACACAAATGGAAGACCAAATACATGAATAAGGGAGGGAATGGCAACTTCTTCCTATGAGTTCAGAGGGTTGTTACATAGTTAGTCAAGGCTAGGATAAACAGCAGGATTTCAAAGGACAGGCAGTCGGAGTTTGGACATAAAATATATGTAAGGTTGAGATTCCAGACTTCTTACCTTTTTTGCCTGTTTGCAATATGAACTGTGGCTTGGTGTAAAAGTTTCTGGAATCCGGAAGACCAGAGGACTAAAGGTGACAAGGAAAATTAGGAGACAAGACATCCTGTGTGCAGTTGTACCTTAGTTTTTCTTTCTTCTTCTTTTTGTCCCCTCTATTCAGCCAGGCCTGGATTTGACCCAGTTCTACCACTTACTAGCAGTGTGCCTGAAGGTAATTTGCTTCACCGTCCCTGTGTCTTAGTCACTTCACCTATAGTCTAAGAGTAATCATGTCATCACATGGAGTTACTCTGAGAATTCAATGAGATTATATTATCTCATTATATCTCATTTGGCCTTTTGTTTGTGTATGTCTTCCTCAGATTTCTTTTTTACGTGTCATATTTCAACTTAAGGTCCTAGAGATCACCTCCGATGTTTCTCAATACCCAGCCCAGCATCTGGGTCCGATGCACTATATATGAGATTATATGCACCAGTGCCATTTATTATTGTGTTATTCTGTTAGCCCATTGCACACGCAAAGGCAGAAAAGAGGGAGGGAACGGTCCCGTTCATTCACTTACAATATTTTCTGAGATTTTTTCTTTCTGATGTGAACCATTTTGGCTCAGAGGTTAAAGCGTCTGCCTCTAATACAAGAGACCTGGGTTCCATCCCTGGGTCAGGAAGATCCCCTGGAGAAGGAAATGGCAACCCACTCCAGTATTCTTGCCTGGAAAAACCCATGGACAGAGGAGCCTGGTGGGCTATAGTCCATGGGGTCACAAAGAGTCGGACACGACTGAGCAACTTAACTTAACTTATGTTTAATTTTGCAGTACTGCTTCTGTTTCAAGGTTTAGTTTTTGGCCACAAGTCATGTGGGATCTTAGCTTCCCAACCAGGAATCAAACCCACTCCTTTATTGGAAGATGACGTCTTTACCACTGGACCATCAGGGAAGTCTCCAGAATATTGTTGAGAACCTACTAGATGCCAGAAAAGGCAGAGGAACCAGAGATTAAACTGCCAACATCCACTGGATCAAGAGAGTTACAGAAAAACATCTATTTCTGCTTCTTTGACTATGCCAAAGCCTTTGACTGTGTGGATCACAATAAACTGTGGAAAATTCTGAAAGAGATGGGAATACCAGACCACTTGACCCGCATCTTGAGAAACCTATATGCAGGTCAGGAAGCAACAGTTAGAACTGGACGTGGGACAACAGACTGGTTCCAAATAGGAAAGGGAGTACATTAAGGCTGTATATTGTCACCCTGCTTATTTAACTTCTATGCAGAGTACATCATGAGAAATGCAAGGCTGGAAGAAGCACAAGCTGGAATCAAGATTGCCAGGAGAAATATCAATAACCTCAGATATGCAGATGACACCACCCTTATGGCAGAAAGTGAAGAGGAACTAAAAAGCCTCTTGATGAAAGTGAAAGTGGAGAGTGAAAAAGTTGGCTTAAAGCTCACATTCAGAAAACGAAGATCATGGCATCTGGTCCCATCACTTCATGGGAAATAGATGGGGAAACAGTGGAAACAGTGTCAGACTTTATTTTTGGGGACTCCAAAATCACTGCAGATGGTAAATGCAGCCATGAAATTGAAAGACACTTACTCCTTGGAAGAAAAGTTATGACCAACCTAGAGAGCATATTCATAAGCAGAGACATTACTTTGCCAACAAAGGCCTGTCTAGTCAAGACTATGGTTTTTCCAGTGGCCATGTATGGATGTGAGAGTTGGACTGTGAAGAAGGCTGAGCACCAAAGAATTGATGTTTTTGAACTGTGGTGTTAGAGAAGACTCTTGAGAGTCCCTTGGACTGCAAGGAGATCCGACCAGTCCATTCTGAAGGAGATCAACCCTGGGATTTCTTTGGAAGGAATGATGCTAAAGCTGAAACTCCAGTACTCTGGCCACCTCACGTGAAGAGTTGATTCATTGGAAAAGAGTCTGATGCTGGGAGGGATTGGGGGCAGGAGGAGAAGGGGATGACAGAGGATGAGATGGCTGGATGGCATCACGGACTCGATGGACATGAGTCTGAGTGAACTCCGGGAGTTGGTGNCGACTGAGTGACTGAACTGAACTGAACTCAGTCCTTCCAATGAATATTCAGGAATGATTTCCTTTAGGATGGACTGGTTGGATCTCCTTGCAGTCCAAGGGACCCTCAAGAGTCTTCTCCAACACCACAGTTCAAAAGGATAAATTCTTCTGTGCTCAGCTTTCTTTATAGTCCAACTCTCACATCCATACATGACTACTGGAAAAACCATAGCTTTGACTATATGGACATTTTTTGGCAAATATGTATTAATACAATTACAAATGCACTAAATTTTTTTCTTATTTGAACAGAAATGAGCATGTTCTATTAATCCTAAGAGTCTTGAATTGTAGTTTATAATATTTAAAGTATCTGATTGAATCAAGACACCATCAACAGGAAACAAACTAGAAAGATAAAATTGTTATAAGTCAATTGGTATGAACATCACCAGATCATTCAAGAGGGGAAAAACTCCCTTCTTTTTGATGAATCTGCTGACTTCAATAGATTAGTAATGTGATTGGTATTGTGCCCCGTTACAAAGAGAAAAACTTTCATTCAATACTGTTTAAAGGAAATCAGATTATTTTCAAAATCTAGATGTCAATAATACTTTCAGTGAATCAAACAGAATTTATAATGATCAAAAGAGCTCCTTTTCAAATAAAAAATTCAGAAAATTAAAAGTGCACAGCCTGTTATAATCCTGGTTATCTGAATACAAGACTGGAGGTGGCATGTATTATTTTATTTGGAAACCACTTTTGCGAAGACCAATGCTAAAACAATTCAGATTCTCCAGATGAATGGGTAAAAGCTCTCAACACAACTTCCAAAGATTAAGTGTTTACTTGGATTTCATGTAAATAAGTAAAACTATACCAGGACAATGTCTTAATCACAAGGAAGAACAGTATTGTCCTTATTTGAGGGAGTGCAACTACTGCATTTTTAAGTGAAAGAGATTTGCCCTTTAGTGATTGCTAAGAAGCTTTACAACCTTAAAATAATGTAAAGTGAAAGTGAAAGTGAAGTCGCTCAGTCGTGTCCGACTCTTTGCGACCCTGTGACCCTGTGGACTATAGTCTACCAGGCTCCTCAGTCCATGGGAGAATACTGGAGTGGGTTGCCATTTCCTTCTCCAAAATAATGTAAACTTCATGAATAACTTCAAATTAAGTGCTGAATTGATTGATCTTTGCACAAACACTTGGGAAAATATAAAAGTGAACAAAATGGGACAACTTATTTGCCCACAAGAATTAATCAAAATAACTGGAGGTCTCCACAAAATTAAATGATGAGACTTCCCTAACGGCTCAACAGATAAAGAATCTGCCTGCAATGCAGGAGACATGGGTTCAATCCCTGACTCAGGAAGGTCCTCTGGAGGAAGAAATGACACCCCACTCCAATATTTCTTGCCTGAGAAATCCCATAGACAGAGGAGCCTGGCATGCCACAGTCCATGAGGTCACAAAGAGTTGGACATGACTGAGTGACTAAGCACACACATGCACACACACACACAAAAGGAAGGAGCAGATAAAATAAATCAGACATCAATGATCATGGCATTGTGGTAGACTCCACAGTAGGTGGTATAAACAAAGATTATTGGTAATTTTAATGTGTTTCTGTCATAGCAGAATATTCTGTTAAGTAATTTAAACTTTTTTAATAACTGAAGACCGTGTATCTGTGATATTCAACAAACTGAAACCAGCTCTGGACAGTTATAACCATCGAACAACTTTTAAATGTTTATCGCATTTAATCTTTAGAGAAGACCTATCTCCATGGTGCTTGAAATTGTTGGCTATTTCACTATTTTGTAAACTTTGTATGTTTTTGCTACAGGTTTTGCCAGTGGTACTTTAAAATCCTTGCCAGCTTTTCAAAATTTAAAGAGTCACATGTAATATGGCCTACTCTTTATGACAACGCTGCAAAACTTAAAGGACCCTACAATATGTTTTGGATACTTGAAATAAGCTTGAAAAACCAAGATGCAAGCTTTTATTCAAAAGTTAATAAAGCCTAAATATATTATTTATACTTGAAAAGTTATTTTTGAATCTTTTGATAAAATAAGTGAGATATTNCAAGAAGAGTGCCTTCTTTTGTCTTTTCTAAATGTGTTTATTTAGGCTTTGGGGAAGATTGAAATAAAGTGAATTAAACATGAAGTGGAAAAGCTAAGATGCAATTAATATAAATTGCATTGATATACTGAAAAAACTGAGCAAAAAAGTTCAGATCATATCAAAGACATAATTAAGATAACGAAAAGTTTTAAATGGAAGTAATGAGTAGCTCCTAAATTGCTTGATAAGTCAATTAATGAAGACTGATTTGACATGAAATATTGACAATGTAGTGGCACTGCAATGGAGACTTTGATGGAAACTGTTTTGTGTATGTCATCAATTTAAAATACCAGTCAATGCACAGAACATGTACAACACCGTGAAATTATACAGCTCATATAAGAAGAAAATATGAACAGGGCTTTGACAGGGCCTTCTGAAAACATGACTAAATTTCAAAACATTTAAATCTGCTACCAATAACAAATAGCGGAAAGAAATAAAGTGGTCTAAATCATCAGTAATGCAAACAAATTTCAATCAATCATGCCAAAGACAGAATTCTCTATTTTCTCAATAGAAAGTTGTATGCTAAGATAATTGTCAGACAAAGGAAAAATTAAAAGGTTAAGCAGCCACATTATGTAGGAAAAAGTATTAAATGGATGAATTGGAGGTTAATTAGTAAAAGATATCATATTTTTTGAAAGAGGGATTTGTTGTATCTTTGGCTGCTTCAAGTGGTTCAAGTGGTTAAGACTCCACCTCCGAGTGGTTAAGACTCCACCTCCAATGAAGGAAAATACAGGAGACCCGGGTTCAATCCCTGGGTAGGGAAGAACCCATGGAGAAGCAAATGGCAACCCACTCCAATATTCTTACCTGGGAAATCACATGGACAGAGGAGATGGATGGGCTATAGTCCATGGGATTGCAAAGAGTCAGGCACAACTGAGCACACACAAGTACATATGTACTGTTTTTTTTTTTTTTTTAATTTGTAATTTGTTGATAGTATTATTCTGCTGCTGCTAAGCTGCTAAGTCGCTTCAGTTGTGTCCAACTCTGTGCGACCCCATAGAGGGCAGCCCACCAGGCTCCTCCGTCCATGGTATTTTCCAGGCAAGAATACTGGAGTGGGGTGCCATTGCCTTCTCCGAGTATTATTCTAAGAAAGCATTTAATTTTCCTTATAATATTGTATTGTGTGTGTGTGTTAGTCTCTCAGTGATGCCCAACTCTTTGCGACCCCATTGACTGCAATCCACCAGGTTCCTCTGTCCATGAGATTTTCCAGGCAAGGATACTGGAGTGGGTTGCCATTTCCCTCTCCAGGGGATCTTCCCAACCCAGGGATCAAACCCAGGTCTCCTGTACTGCAGGCAAATTCTTTACCGACTGAGCTACAAGGGAAGCCCTTGTATAATATTGTATTAGTTTTCTTAAATAGAACTTCTCATATTAATTACATGTTCAGTATCTACAGAAGCTTGGATCCTGTCCCAATTTTGCGACTTTGGGTAGAAGAAGGGAAGATGTGTGCGTGCTCAGTCATGTCTGACCCTTTTCGACCCCGAAAACAGTAGCTCCTCTGGCCGTGGAATTTCCCATGCAAGCATACTGGAGTGGGTTGCCATTTCCTCCTCCAGTGTATCTTTGTGACCCAGGGATTGAATCCACATTTCCTGTGTCTCCTACAGTGGTAGGCAAACTCTTTACTACTAAGTGACCTGGGAAACAGTCCATATTTTGGGCATTGCAGACTTACCCATTGTAGCCCCTGATTGTAGGGAAGTGGTTTTCAGGACATGAGGTTTCTTCAAAGGTGCTTCACAAAAAAAAAAAAAAGAAAGAAAGAAAGAAAGAAATGAGGTTAATTTACAGATTGTTCGCTCCTTAATTTTCTCCTCCAGTAGACACAACCATGGCTCTGGTGACCCTTTCTTTACAGTAGCTCAGGAGACAGCACGTTTCCCTTTAATAAGGAAGGTTATGATGTTTCCACTCGGATGAAAGCAGTATCTTTAATCTGTATGGTCTGCTGAATCTCCACCTCAATCGCGAAATGCTTGACTGTTTCTTTCTTCTTTCATTGTGCATCAGCCACAGGGTCCCTGAGTCCCTTACCTCCAGGACAAGTGCCTATTATCAGTACAGGATGCAAAAACATGAGCATGAAGCTAGAAAACAGTAAGAGGACTTTGAAAACCAAATCCTTATTTATTTAGTCATCAATGTACTCATACAACTAACATACATGTGTAAATATGTTGAGGGCCTCTTATAGATCTTATCTATAGGAGACGTGAGAAAACCAAATATAAATTCAAGTGTTCAACAAATATAACAAATGTTCAAGATTTGGTGATAGGAACCAATGACTGCAGAGGTGCTGGATTTTCAACAACTGGCCTAGTGTGACTGGTGAAAGTGAAACCAAAAAATCTGCTCTTCTCTGTTTCTTTCTTCTCATTACCTGCCTACCCTCCTCCTCTAGAGATCATTGTAGGCCATGCCTCAGGATGATAATGGGCTGAATTATATTAAAGTCAACTTGGGGGACTTCTCTGAGGGTACAGTGGATAGGAACTTGCCTGCCAATGCAAGGGAAAATGGGTTGAACCCCTGGTCTGGGAAGATCACACATGCAGCGGAGCAACTAAGTCTGTGCACCAAAATGATTGAGACTGTGCTCTAGAGCCTGGGAGCCACAGCTGCTGAGATGACATGCCTCAACTACTGAAACCCATGTGCCCTCAAATCTCCACATCAAGAGAAGCCATCAAAATGAGAAGCCTGCACACCACAAGGAAGAGTAGCCCCCGCTGACCACAACTGGAAAAAAACCAGTTGGGTGTAGCAATGAAGACCCAGTGCAGACAAAAACAAATAAATAAAATTTTTTTTTAAAAAGTCAACTTGGGTACTCTTGGAACTACCATCTCCAATTTCTGTTTTTTTCCCTCTGCTATGTAATATTTTCAGATATTTGTCCCAACTACTGTCTTCAAACTGAATAACTGTATCCTCAGTTTGGTTATGAAAGTTTTTTGCTATGACACAAATGGAACAACTTTCCATAATCCACTGCATGAACTCAGCCTGGGCCATTCTGCTTTGGTCACTGTACATTCTTGGTGTTTCATCATCCCTTCTAACTTGTCTCCCATCAGAGCTTCAGGAGGAAAGGCTGGTGGCTTTTATCTGATACTACAAATTCCCCTTCTGAAATTTCACTTGTATTGACTCTGCTCACAATTGTGGGAGAGTAATTCATCTAATAAATCTCTGTCCCACAACACTAATAACGGCTCTGAATTCCTCCTTGAATTCTAACAGATAGAGTGATTAGTCCCAGAAGTGGGTCCAAGAGCATAAAACTTTAAAGATGGGAATCTGGAATTGGTTTCCTCATCTTCCTAGATGAGAAAAGTCATAGTCAAAAAGGATAGTCAAAGCTATGGTTTTTCTGGCAATCATGTACGGATGTGAGAGTTGGACCATCAAGAAGGCTGAGCACTGAAGGATTGATGGTTTCAAACTGTGGTGCTGGAGAAGACTTTTGAGAGTCCCTTGGACAGCAAGGAGAGCAAACCAGTCCATCCTAAAGGAAATCAATCTTGAATATCCCTTGGAAGGACTGATGCTGAAGCTGAAACTGCAGTAATTTGGCCACCTGTTGCAAAGAGCTGATTCATTGGAAAAGGCCCTAATACTGAGGAAGACTGAAGGCAGGAGAAGAAGGAGGCATCAAAGCATCAATGAGACAGTTGAATGGCATCATTGACTCAATGGACATGAACTGGAGCAAACTCGAGGAGATAGTGAAGGAAGTCTGGTATGCTACCATCCATGGGGTCACAGTCAGACATGACTTAGTGATTGAACAACATAGATACAAAGGCCTTGATCATTTTATTTCCATGGTAAATAGTAAACTCTTAGTCCAAGGTGTACAGTGGCAAACAACACTTAAATTATCATCAATAGTCACATAGGACCAAGAGCCTTTAGAAGGCAAGACTATGCAAGACCAAGTTAACTGCTGACATGCAATATTATAGGAAACTAAAAAGTATAAGGAATGTGGATTTGGTTGGTTGCTTTTAAATATCCTGAAAACTAAGAAAAAGAAAATGATGAATATAGGGCTTTAATTGCCTAGATTAAGGTCAAATCATAAACCATAAAACTTCTGTGATTATCCCTAAAAGAAATCCCAATTTTCTGAACCTGCAAGGCCAAGATTTTTGAAGACTTAAAAAAGAAGTTTTTTTTCAAAGTATCACAATGTCTTTTATATTAAACTTAAGGCATTGATTGGAAAGAAGTGGGACCTTAAAAAAAGGGAATGGAGACTTGCAGGTAGTTTCTGATGAGGTTGAGGATCTTAACCGCCAATTTTGTTAGTTGACCTTCTTTTGTCAGGGAAGAAATCTTTTCCTCCCTCCCATGAGGTAGTTTCCTTCCAGCAAAAATCTTCCTTTGACCCACTCTCACCATCTGTTTTGCCTAACAGTTTAATTAAGATATAGTTCACATACCTATAATTCACTCAAAGTGTACTTCAGTGATTTTTAGTATATTCTCAGAGTTGAGCAACCAATGCTACAATCAATGGTAGAATATTTTCATGACTAAAAAAGAAGCCCTTACCCCATAGTTGGACTTTCCTGGTGGCTCAGCTGGTAAAGAATCTGCCTGCAATGCAGGAGACCTGGGTTCAATCCCTGGGTTGGAAAGATAACCTAGAGCAGGGAAAGGCTACCCACTCCAGTATTCTGGCCTGAAGAATCCCATGGACTATATCATCCATGGGGTCGCAAAGAGTCAGACACAACTGAGCGACTTTCACTTTCACTTTCCCCCTCAGTTATCATCCTTCCAATTCCTCCACTCCTCTTTCCCTCACTCCCACTACTAGGCAGCCACCAATCTTTTCTCTATCTTTATAGATTAACCTATTCTGGACATTTCATCTAAATGGAACTGTAGGATGTGTGATCCTTCTTGATTGACTTCTTTCAGTTAGTATAATGATTTCCACCTGCCAATGCAAGAGACATGGGTTTGATCCCTAGGTCAGGAACATCCCCTGGTGGGGGAAATGGCAACCCACTCCAGTATTCTTGCCTGGAGAATCCCATGGACAGAGGAGCCGGGCAGGCTACTGTCCATGGTGTCGCAAAGAGTTGGACATGACTGAACACACACTCACACAATTTACTAGCTATTATAAATAGTGCTTCTGTAAACATTTGTGTACAAATGTCTGTGTGGATATATGTTTCCATTTCTCTTGGGTTGTACCTAGGAAAGAAATCTCAGGGTCATAGGGTACTATAAGCTTAGGAAAACCAAACTGCTAAAGTTGGTTTATTATAATATCTGCTCACTTTGCCTATAACGAAGTTCTGCAGGAGATTCCAAAAAGTAATATATTACAGAAACATAATTTGCTAGCTTTGAGAAAACTTGGTGAGGGAGCACCAGCCTCTTTGAAGAGGTCTGTAGTGATTATTCTCTGCTAGCCAGGAATGAGAGTGTAAATTGCTTCCATAAAACTAAGCTTTCTAAATTAAACGGGGATCATGTGTCTTGGACTAGGTGTCAACTGTTGACACTCAATTGCTAGGGCCAAAGTGTTCCTGGTTTTTTAATTGAACAGCAGAGAAAAGTCAGTAATCAGAATGCTTTGACTTACACAGAATACTGATGTTAGTTCATTCGTCCTTGTGTCCATAAGGAATTAGGTGGTCAGTTTATAAAAATTTATTTGATTTGTATAAGGTGAGAGTAGGTCTGAGAAACAGAAGATTGATTTAAATCACTACAATAGAGACAGATAGGCTTTCAAACTTTTCCCTATCTTGAGTTAGTTCATAGTTCCAGAGTTCCCTAAATGAAGGAAAAACTAGGTTATCCTAAGGAATGACCCTGCTATATTACCAAAATATTGTTCTGTGGGTCTTCCTGTTCACATTCTATAAAGAGACCTGCAGATGTTTATCAGAGTCACTATGAATAGGGAAGAGAAAATAGCTAGCTTTTGGGTAACTACTGGTCACTGGCTCCGAACCAACTATTTCCCGGATCTCTACATCTCTGTGGTCTACCAGTCAGAATGGAAATGCATGGAAGTGAACTGATGATGAAGTTCGGGCTTAATTATACCTTTCAGTAGGCCAAGTGGATCCTAAAACTCAACCCAGTTGGCATTTCTCAACTCTGGAACACCTGGTTAGAATTGACATACTCAGCAACTGGCCGAATGCCTACACTGATATCTTGATCTCAGTTGTGAGGTCTGTTAAGATAAGGAAGGCCAAGTGGAAGCCACTAGAGCTGCCTCTATCTACCAAGAGAGCTAACTAAAAGCAATACTTCCCCAAAGGAGAGACTGTCAAGATTAAGGCCACCATCAAGGACCTGAAGTGTCCAGGAATGGTGATTCTCTGGACATAGTTATTCAACTTTTCTATTTGGCCTAGGCATAATCCTGCAGAGTAAGATGGAATGCAAGCTTCATCTGGTGAAGATTCCAATGCAGCTGATGTTCCAGATGTAGTCTTGTTGAAAAAGAAAATAAACATACCCTCTACCATTTGATAGGAGCCTATTGAGCTGGTGAATGATGATTTGCCTAGTTAAAAATCCTCAGATCAGTTTGCTTTCTTCTAACAGGTCTAGCAATAATTCTTCACAATCCTATCTAAGGCTGTAGCAACTCTCCAGACTTCTGTTACAGTCTAGTGTTCAGGCAACTTGATTGTCTTTCTCTTCCACTGGACATCACTGTAATCCATCACACTGGCCATGCTGATTGGACCTGGCTAGTAGGAACTAGCATTTAGCTGTGCAGCTTCACATACCTATACGCCTAAACCCCTCTTTAGATTCTTACCACCTACATTCCTCTAACTAAAACTTCAACTCCCATCAGACTCTTTTAGCCTGTATGTTTCACTAAGTTCTACAGCAACTCCTATCCTCAGATCCTAAGGTAATGGTGGTTTCTCAATCCTGCTAGTAAACTTGGAAATTTTACCATTCTCTGATAATTTCTCTTAACCCCGCTCACACATTATAAAATCATTGTATGTGCTTAGTCACTCAGTTATGTCCAACTCTTTGTGACCCTTTGGACTGTAGCCCACTAGGCTCCTCTGTCCATGGGATTCTCCAGGCAAGAATACTGGAGTGGTTGCCATTTCCTCCTCCACAGGATCTCCCTGACTCAGGCATCAAACTTGGATCTCCTACATTGTAGGCGGTTTCTTTACCCACTGATCCATCTGGGAAGCCCAACCTAATTTAAATTCTTTTTTAAAAAAAAATCTGCATTCCAATTAGTCACTCAGTAATCTAGAATTTGCCCTCACCATTTCCCAGCTCCTAAGAAAAAGCTACTACTAGGCTAGCTTGTCCATTTAACTTTACTTTCTCTCATATGTCCCTATAACTTTATAAATACAAGTCTCTCGTTAAAGAACAAATTTGGCTTTAATTAGAAGCTCTGTTTTCTATATTATTTTTATTACTACAAAGCTTTACATTTGCAATATCTTCCCTTCTATTTTGATTCTTCTGGTTATACAAGTAGCAGAAGATCTAACTCAAACTACTTTCAGTAAGGCAAAAATCTTATTGGTACAGACAGTTGAGATAGTGGTACACAGGCCTAGTATATCCTGAGATATACTAGATTTGGATTAGCCTTGACCCAGGAATTACCAATTTTGCAAAAATTCCAGGATTAGAGCACATGTTTTAGTTCCTAGGTTGAACTGAAAGTTTTTGAATACAACTCATTCAAAGCACATTTTTCAGCACTGTTTCGCTTTGTTAATATATTTTATATTAGAGATGCACAGACCTGGAATTCAGTCACAGATTTGGCCAGAATCTGCTCTTTATCTTGAGTTTCAGTCCCAGTCTTCAGAAGTTTGAAGACATGGATGTGTTTTCCAATGCCGTTGCTGGCCTTCCTAACTGACCTTTCATTACAGCACATAGGTGGTGAAAGTGAAAGTCACTGAGTCATGTCCAGCTCTTTGCAACCCCATGGACTATACAGTCCATGGAAATCTCTAGGTCAGAATACTGGAGTGGGTAGCCTTTCCCTTCTCCAGGGGATCTTCCTAGGGATCAAACCCAGGTGTCCTGCATTGTAGGCAGATTCTTTACCAGCTGAACCACAAGGGAAGCCCAAGAACCCTGGAGTGGGTAAGAACCTACCTGCCCACTCCAGCATTCTTGCCTAGAGAATCTCATGGACAGAAAAGTCTGGAGGGCTACACTCTATAGGGTTACAAAGAGTCAGATATGATTGAAGCAACTTAGCATGTGTGCATAGCATATGTGGTCACCAAATCTATATCAGAAAAAAACATAAGTAATGTAGATAAAAATGAATCAGTCTAAGAAAGAAATAGGAAGTTTTCTTTGAGGCAAATTTGAGAATTACAATCCGGGAAGACCATATTGAAAATTTGAGAACCGTTCCACCCATTAGAAGTCAAGGCATGGTTAACGTAAGTTTTTTGAGACATAAGACTATACATCAAATGATATGTTATTGACAGTTTCCATAATTCAGATCTAAGTGTCATTGTGGTGGGTCATGTGACCCCATGAGGTACTGAGGTACTGGTGCACAGGTCATGAGATCAAGAAAAATATTATTGTCTAAGGTTTCATCTTGTTGATGCAAGGAGAATGTTGTTTTTTATTGTTGAGCATGTATCTCTGTTGATGAGGGAGGTCTAGCTGATACATTATGTAGATACACAATGCACAGTGGCAGGGAGGAGGTCTAAGGGAAGAAAATAATTTTCTTATGTTTAATTTTTTTCCTGTTTTTCCATAAAATGTGTAGTTTATGTTACATTGACTCAGAAACAACATAAATTTACTAGTAATAGTTGACAGATCTCATGCAAAGTTTAGTAGCATTTTAGATAGACTAAATATCTCATTACTTGCTTTTGTATTGAAAAATATGACTTTCACAGTTCTAATGTGGTGGATGAACCTCAAGCCTATTATACAGAGTGAAGTCCATCAGAAGAGTAATATAAATATTGTATACTAACACATATATATGGAATCTAGAAAGATGGTACTGATGAATAAATCAAACCAGTCAATCCTAAAGGAAATCATTCCTGTATATTCATTGGAAGGACTGAGGCTAAAGCTGAAGCTCCAATACTTTGGCCACCTGAGGTGAAGAACTGACTCATTGGAAAAGACAATGATGCTGGGAAAGATTGAAGGCAGGAAGAGAAGGGGACGACAGAGGATGAGATGGTTGGATGGCATCACTGACTCAATGGACATGAGTTTGAGCAAGCTCCGGGAGTTGGTAATGGACAGGGAGGCCTGGTGTGCTGCAGTCCATGGGGTCACAAAGAGTAGGGCAAGACTGAATGATTGGATGGAGAAACAGACATAGAGAACAGACCTATGGACATGGGGGGAGTCGGGGATGGAGGGGTGAGATATATGGAGAGAGTAACATGGAAACTTACAATACCATATGTAAAACAGATAGCCAATGGGATTTGTTGTATGACTCAGGGAATTCAAATAGGGGCTCTGTGACAATCTAGAGGGGTAGGAGGGGGAGAGATATGGAGGAAGGTTCGAGAGGGAGAAGACACAGGTGTACCTATGGCTGATTCTTGTTGATGTTTGACAGAAAATAATAAAATACTGTAAAGCAATTATCGTTCAATTAAAAAATAAATGTCATAATATATAATGATGATTTATTATTGCATGAGGAAAATGTATGACTTTTGTGAATACAGCTGTTTAAATGAATAATAATAGTGAATGAAGAACATTCAAATAAATATGGAAATAAAATAATCATTGCAAAAATAAGAGAAAATATGTAGCTAAATAATACATTAGCTAAGTTATTTTAAGAATACTATATTGTTAACAAATATAATAGTACAGTTGCTCAATCATGTCAATTCAGTCATTTAGTCGTGGCCGACTCTTTGTGACCCCATGGACTGCGGCACGCCAAGCTTCCTTATCCATCACCAACTCCTGGAGCTTGCTCTAACTCATGTCCATCAAGCCGGTGATGCCATCCAACCACCTCATCTTCTTCCCCTTTTGTCCCCTTCTCCTCCTGTCTTCAATCTTTCCCAGCATCAGAGTCTTTTCCAATGAGTCAGTTCTTCCCATCAGGTGCCCAAAGTACTGGAGCTCCAGCTTCAGCATCAGATCTTCAAATGAATATTCAGGGCTGATTTTCTTTAATTTTGATTGGTTTGGTCTCTTTTCAGTTCAAGGAACTCTTAAGAGCCTTCTCCAACATGAC
>SJYQ01000475.1:41784-54615 GCA_006410935.1 Redunca redunca
ATTGAAGGGAAACATTTACTAAATAAATCATCTTAAAGGCACATATACAAGTAATTAGTAAAAAATGAAAAAATATGTAAACCAAAATTGTTTTTTACCTTTTATAATTTTTCAATTATGAGAATTTTGCATAATATTATTATAATCCATGTCAATATATCTAGAATAATGTGGAGAATTTTAAACATATACTGACTATTCACATTTAGAAAATTAGTTATTTTTTATATCTTAATGTAGGGAAATAATTGTTTTCATTTTCTCTTCTTTGTTAAATGGTCTTCATTTTTTAAAAATAATAGTTTCCCCTTAGAATAAATGTCAAAGTCCTTCCAGGAAAATATCTTCAAAGAGAAATATGAGTATTGCACAGTAGATTTCCATTTGTAGATTTAATTTTATCATTTTCTAAATATTCATCAAAGTTCTGCATGCTCATAGACAAAAAATTAATGTATTTAGAGTAAAGAGGGGAGCATTTAAATAGGGTTGTTTGTGTGTTTTCTTTGCACAAATAGAAAAGTGTAAATGATAAAAGTTATCAGGTGCAAAGCATTGACAATAAATAAAGTTTTTACTGGAAAATTCTCTTACTTTTCTTTTGAATGAACTATTACATAGCTGTCAGAAAATACACTGTATGTAGTGTGAATGGAGTAAACAAAAATATACAACTGAATAAAGACAGAGAAAACAAGATTGACTGTTACAGGAAGTGAGATCTCTTTAAAAAAGTTAGATCTCCCACTGGAACATTTCATTCAAAGATGGGCACAATAAAGGACAGAAACAGTATGGATGTAAGAGAAGCAGAAGATAGCAAGAAGAGGTGGCAAGAATACACAGAACTACACAAAAAAGATCTTAATGACCCAGATAACCACAATGGTGTAATTGATACCAAAAGGTATGCATGGGGGGCGTTGAGCTGCTCACCACTCAAAAGCTAGTAAACAGGCCAGGTCGGTGGAAAGGAAAGTTTGCTTTATTTCAGATGCTGGCAACTGGCAGGGAGGGTTGTGGATTTGTGTCCAAAGGCTGACTCCCTCCCCTCCCCAACAAGCAGTAGGTGAGAGCATTTATAGGCTGAGTCGGCAGGGGGTGGGAGGCGACATGCAGAAACAGCACAGTCATCTCTAACAGTCATCTTCAAATTGGTCATCAGTGGTCTGACTAGCATCATCTTGGTTGTCTTAGGTACAGTTAATCTTCAGTTCCAAGGTGTACTTGTTCCCATTTCTTTGTGGTCAATTCTTAGAATTGTGGCAGCTCATGTCCTGGGTACAGTCTGGTCATCATGTAGTCAACCTTTCCACCTGGTGTTTTGGTATCTATAAGACAGCTTACAGGATATGGCTTAGAATGTTATCTATAGCTCTTGAGAAAGAACTAAAGGTCCTTGACTATGCTCGATGACTACATTATAATGATTTAGTCTCCTTTGACTGTTTTCCTCTGTTTCAGCTTTTCTCACTTCACTGATTAAACTTATTCTTTGACTAAAGCTTTCCACAAAAAGCAGGCAGAGGAAATGGTGGGGGGCAAGGATCATAGAGTCCTGCTTCATTTCAATATCACCTAGAGCCAGACATCCTGGAAGTAAGTCAAATGGGCCTTAGGAAGCATCATTATGAACAAAGCTAGTGGAGGTGATGGAATTCCAGCTGAGCTATTTCAAATTCTAGAAAATGATGCTGTGAAGGGCTGTGCTCAATATGCCAGCAAATTTGGAAAACTCAGCAGTGGCCACAGGACTGGAAAAGGTCAGTGTTCATTCCAATCCCAAAGAAAGGCAATGCCAAAGAATGTTCAAACTACCACACAATTGCATTCATTCTACATTCTAGCAAAGTAATGCTCAAAATTCTCCAAGTCAGACTTCAATAGTATGTGAACTTAGAACTTCCAGATGCTCAAGCTGGATTTAGAAAAGGCAGAGGAACCAGATAAAATTGCCAACATCCACTGGGTCATAGCAAAAGCAAGAGAATTCCAGAAAACCATCTACTTCTGCTTCATTGACTATGCTAAAGACTTTGTGTGGATCACAACAAACTGTGGAAAATTCTTAAAGAGATGGGAATACCAGGCCACCTTATCTACCTCCTGAGTAACCTGAATGCAGGTTAAGAAGCAACAGTTAGAACCAGACATGGGACAAAGGACTGGTCCCAAACTGTGAAAGGAGTATGTTAAGGCTGTATGTTGTCACCCTGCTTATTTAACTTATGTGCAGAGTACATCATGAGAAATGCCAGGCTGGTTGAAGCACAAGCTGGAATCAAGATTGCTGGAACAAATATCAATAACCTCAGATATGCAGATGACACCATCCTTATGGCAGAAAGTGAAGAGGAACTAAAGAATCTCTTGATGAAAGTGAAAGACGAGAGCAAAAAGTTGGCTTAACACTCAACATTCAAAAAACAAAGATCATGGCATCCGGTCCCATTACTTCATGGCAAATAGAGAAATAATGGAAACAGTGGTTTACTTTATTTTGGGGGGCTCCAAAATCACTGCATATGGTGACTGCAGCCATGAAGTTAAAAGATGCTTGCTCCTTGAAAGAAAAGCTATGATCAACCTAGACAGAGTATTGAAAAGCAGAGACATTAATTGCCCATCTAGTCAAAGCTATGGTTTTCCAGGAGTCACATATGGATGTGAAAGTTGGACCATAAAGAAGACTGAAGAATTGATGCTTTTAAGCTGATGTGTTTGATAAGACCCTTGAGAATTCTTTGGACTGCAAGGAGATCAAACCAGTCAATCCTAAAGGAAATCAATCCTGAATATTTATTGGAAGGGCTGATGCTGAAGCTGAAACTCCAATACTTTGGCCACCTGATGCAAAGAGAGGACTCATTGGAAAAGACCCTGATGTTGGGAAATATTGAAGGCGAGAGGAGAAGGGGATGACAGAGGATGAGGTGGTTGGATGGCATCACTGACTCAATGGACATGAGTTTGAGCAAGTTCCAGGAGATTGTGAAGGACAGTGAAGCCTGGCGTGCTGCAGTCTATGGGGTTGTGAAGAGTCAGACATGACTGAGAGACTGAACACCACCACCACCAAATAAACAAGAATGAGTCACTAACGCAAATTAGGATAACTAGGATACTTTATTGGAGAAGGCAATGGAACCCCACTCCAGTACTCTTGCCTGGAAAATCCCATGGACGAAGGAGCCTGGTGGGCTGCAGTCCATGGGGTTGCTGGGGGTCGGACACGACTGAGCGACTTCACTTTGACTTTTCACTTTCATTCACTGGAGAAGGAAATGGCAACCCACTCCAGTGTTCTTGCCTGGAGAATCCTAGGGGCGGGGGAGCCTGGTAGGTTGCCGTCTATGGGGTCGCACAGAGTCGGACACGACTGATGCGACTTAGCAGCAGCAGCAGTAGCAGGATACTTTATAATATCTAAAGTATCTAACATCTAAAAGAGAGGGGGGCAGATAATTAGAAAAATTAAAATAAAAACAGCCATGAAAGAAATTCTAAAAGCAAAAGAGAAAGTTAACATGTGACTGAAAAAATATGAGAGGTACAGTGTTTATAAGAGAGGATAATATTGGCATCTATGATAATGAGAGTAGGATTAGTGAACAGAATTCATGGGAGGTTTGACAGGATATTGTTGGGAAAATACATATGAGAGAGTGAAAATGGGCAGAAAAGAACTGATTTGCCCAAAGCCTGGGCATATCCTGCTGAAAAGCCAAGACACTGAAAGTTGAAACACACACACACAGACAAAGATACAAGGAAAGAAAAGCAGAACAGGAAAATACTCGGTGACAAACATGTTATGGGACTTGTGTAGCTTAGCACTTTCACTATCTGACACTTTACAGAAAATGTCAATTCTTGGACTAGCAGATAAAGGAAATGGTGTTCAAAGTGGGCAAGAAGCCAAGTACGGTTCCTGTGACATTATTGCAGTATATGAGTGGCCAGACAATGATGACATTTCTGTTTCTCAGATGAAAAGATATCAAATGTCTTGTTGGTGAACATTGCACTGGCTCAGGTTTGTCTTTTTAAAAGCAACAGAGTATGACTAGCATGTACTATAGATAGTATAAAGCAAAAGTTTTTTCTTATGAACCAGACAATGCTCAAAAACTTCCATTAGAGAAAAATGCATGCTCATGGAAATCTGAACTTTTTAAATCAGTTAATTGTAACTAAATTACTACCCATCTCTCCATAAGTCCCTGGGTGTTAGTAAGAAGTTTCTTTGGCTAGTACTAAGTTTTTAAATTTTAACTACAGAAATCTATTATATGATCCATTCTACTGGAAAATCACTGAACTCTATCACGCTGTATAGTGCTTTTAACTATTCTGAAGAATACAAAGCTCTATAAAACCAACTCCTTAAATCTCCACATAGGCAAGGGTATGCCTAAAAGTAAAGAGCTAATTCTCTGTGATCATATATCATTTCTCTTTATAAAGTTGATTGTACCTGCTCTGTATAATTAATCATTTATAAATGCTCTGTATTTTTCATGAATGGTCCAACTTTGAAAACTATCCCAAGTTTGAATTAGGGCAGTGATGTACGTGCGTGCATGCTAAGTCACTTCAGTTGTGTCTGACTATTTGCAACCCTGCTAACTGTAGCCCACCAGGTTCCTCTGTCCATGGGATTCTCCAGATAAGAGTAATGGAGTGGGTTGCCATGCCTTCCTCCAGGCGATCTTCCTGATGCAGGAATCAAACCCGTGTCTCATGTTTCCTGCATTGGCAGGCGGATTCTTTGCCATTAGTTTGTTTTTTTTTTTTTTTTAAGCCCTGATTTATAATGATTCTGAGTTCACTGGTCCCACCATGACTGATTTATAGCTACCAACAATGGCGACTCTGAACAAGGACTTGAGACATGTGCATATTGAAAGCCAAAGGAACCAGCCCTGCAAAGAACTGGTTTAGAGTTCTAATACTTTCTAAGCATTTATTTCAAAAAATCTGATCGTGCCCCTAGAAAGTAGTGTCTTGGTCGTCTTTTTGGAAGAAGAGAGTGGTTTCCACAGTCTATTTGCCCCACCATGATATAGGCTTGAGGTTAACTACATTATATGGAGAAATCAGATTAAACTGTGTAATAGTTTCCAAAAGAAATTTCAGTTTTCTGTGGTACTAGATTGAGAGCTGAACTTCAAACACAAATAGCAACCTTACCACTGGACTTTCAGACCCTGACAAATGTGATCACTGCACCTCACTATCAATTCTTCTAAAGCTTCCCTTTGATCTGAATGAATATGCTCATCATAAATATGGATTTTGTGTGTTTCATAAATATTCAATGTTAAATTGAATATTTCACAACACTGAGATTCAATTTCACGTGTAGCAGAGGAACAACTTCAGAGTGACAAAAGGGCGCAATGGGTTTATGTTTTCTTAAGATGTAAAAGTAGATTACAGGCACTATTTCACAGAAGAATATGTTACTGAAATCTGAGCAGTTTAAATTGCTTGTATTCAAATAAGAACAGAAAATGATAGTAACAAAGATATTGATATATATATCAGGTAGCTTTTGGGAAATCATAGCTGTGTAAGAAAAATTAATAAATCCTTCCTGTAAACACCTGAACCAGTTGCTGTTTAAGTTTTAGATACTTATAATTTCTTGGGCAGAAACCATGTAATACAAAATTTCTATATTTAAACATCATAAAAGAAAATGACTGAAGCATTGTATGACATTTGTATAATAGTGATCTCAAATTATCTTTGCAAAACATTAAATCCTTTATCAATATCACATTGTTGCATACATCATAAACTTTTACACCCAATGGGAGAAATTAGAAACATAGCTTTTATGTCCATTGATGAAAAANTTGTATTCAAATAAGAACAGAAAATGATAGTAACAAAGATATTGATATACATATCAGGTAGCTTTGGGGAAATCATAGCTGTGTAAGAAAAATGAATAAATCCTTCCTGTAAACACCTGAACCAGTTGCTGTTTAAGTTTTAGATACTTATAATTTCTTGGGCAGAAACCATGTAATACAAAATTTCTATATTTAAACATCATAAAAGAAAATGACTGAAGCATTGTATGACATTTGTATAATAGTGATCTCAAATTATCTTTGCAAAACATTAAATCCTTTATCAATATCACATTGTTGCATACATCATAAACTTTTACACCCAATGGGAGAAATTAGAAACATAGCTTTTATGTCCATTGATGAAAAACAGAGTTGACAAAAGACTACTACAGCTATATGGAACAGCAAAGATACAAAAAATAAAAACACCCTGGATATCGCCAGTACCCAAACAGCCACTCTACCACTTAGGAGCACATTGCATACTCCATGTATGTTAAGAAAAAATACAAATTGGACAGCTGTCCACTGCAAGGATGATCAGTGGTCACCGCCACTCTCTTTCACAACCACGATGATTTCAGGAGAGGGGAACTTCTGGCGATTATTTTAGCTACTAACACATGTCAGATGTGAGTGATTCCTAGAACTAATGGAAAAAAAAAAAAATAAAAGGTCGGGTTATCCCCAACAGGGCAATGATGAATAGATGACAATTAAACTCAGTGGTTTTTACTTATTAATTTGAAAGTTCTACCTATTATGCAAATATTTTCACTGATGTCAACAACTACAAAATTAACATTAATATGGGTCTTAATGGGCTTCCCTGGTGGCTCAGACTGTAAAGAATCACCTGCAATGCGGGAGACCCGGGTTTGATCCCTGGGTTGGGAAGATCCTCTGGAGGAAGTTAAGGCAACCCACTCCAGTATTCTTCCTTGGAGAATCCCCATGGATGGAAGAGACTGGCGGCTTACAGTCTGTTGGATCGCAAAGAGTCAGACATGATTGAGCAACTAAATATATGATATGCACATGGGTCCCAATGCTGATTTTGATGAATTTATTACCTCTATTCAGCCTGCTACACATGCACTCAGTCATGTCCTACTCTTTGTAGCTCCACGAATTGTAGTCCACCAGGCTCCTCTGCCCGTGGGATTTTCCAAGCAAGAATATTGGAGTGGGCTGCCATTTCCTATTCCGGAGGATCTTCCCTGTTAGACTCAGGGACTGAACCTGTGTGGCTTGTGTCTCCTGCATTGGTAGGCGGGTTCTTTACCACTAGGGCCACCTGGGAAGCTCAGTATTTCACCTTTCGCTTATGCTTCTCTAAAGCTGTGTTTTCTTTAAGGAGTCAAAAGTGGGAGATACATTATAATTATAAAATGGGATAATACTCTAAACAATGTTTTAAAAGCAAGTTGTTCAATCTCAGCAACTAATTTAAAAGGATAGTAGAACCATGAAATTAAATTCACAAGTGTCCAGAGCACCGCATTCTAGAAGAGTCAAAATAACAGTACCTTGAACAGGTGATTTATTATTTTTATCAGATTGAATATCTGAATTGAGAAAATGAGCACTTATTTCAAAAACATTAAAATTATGAGTAAAAATGTTTCATTTTTCACATTACTTATCTCTACTGAAAATGATCAATGTTTGAAGCTTGGTATCTTATATTTTCCCTTATTTTTGAAGGTCTACTATGCTCTTAATTATTAATAGAAGGAATAAAAATGAACCATTGAATTTGATGTCCAGCAGTTGACCAATATAAAGGTTAATCTCTTTCAAAAACACCCTCACAGAAACACCCAGAATAATGCTTGACCAAATATCTGGATACCTCATGACTCAGTCAAGTTGATATATGTATAATCATAAAATTAACTATCACAGGTATTATTTCCGGATTCTATTTGCTAAAAAATTGTTAACAACATTTATATATTGTTCATAGGGAATTCGTCTGGTTTTGTATGGTTTTAGTAACACGGTAACGCAGGCCTTATCAAGTAAGTTGGGAATCAGTCTCTCCTCCTATGTGTGAATCAGTATTATTATGACTGCAGTGTTGGGTAGAATTCACCAGTGAATCCATCCATGTCTGCACTTTTTAATTTTTTAAACATTTTTTGCTCTTTTTTAAATACATTTTTTGGCTACATGCCATGAGGGATCTTATTTCTCCAACCAGAGATCAATCACACATCCCTCACATTGGAAATAAGGAGTCGTCATTACTGGACCACCAGAGAAACTGCATGTCTTTATGTTAATGGTTTATAACTACAAATTTTAACTTTTAAAATTCCTTTAAAGTTCTCATCTATGTTTTCTTTCTGTTTTGTTAGTGTGTTTCAAGGAATATGTCCACTTTGTCTAAGTTGTTGAATCTATCGGCATAGTCTGAGTTAGTCCTAGACCTCCTTGGAGCAGATATGGAGACAGGCCTAAATACACAAGGCACTGTCAGGGGAAATGCCTGTAAGAGAAAGCGTGGAAGGAACTGGGAGAGCTTGGTAGCTTCTGGTTCCTGAGTTTTAGAAATGGGCTGCTGTGTATAAAGTGACTGTCATGAAATAGTCGTGCTAGCAGAGCCCCATTCCCATGGGGAATCCTTAGATGATGAGGTGTCTTGAGGATAAAGAAAGGAGTCAAGAAGTCTAAGGCACAAGACATGTGAATAAGTGAGAACAACTCAAAGGTGGGTCCTCTAGCATGAAAATGACAGTAAAGTTGGATTGCTAAGTCCTTCCTGAATTCTTGCCCACACAAGATGAGCAAAATGAAATTGTTCTTTTGGAATAACTAGTTAAGCACCAGTAGGTAACTAAGACAGGGGAAAGTGAAGAATGAGAGAAATTTCCAGTCTGTTTGTCTAGAAACCAAGCAAGTCTAGCTTCCAAAATTAGAATGTAAAGGGGAACCTTGCAGAAAATTCTACAAGAAGCTGTCAACTCTTTGGGTCACATTAAATACATGATAACAGGTCTGGAATCACATCTGGTTACCAGGGTTACCAGTTAGCAAAAAGAAAAAAAAGAAAAAAGAAAAAAAGCTGGAGGCAAAGTCTAGGAGAGTAAGGACAAGAACTTCTATGTCTGCCTATGACTATATCTAACCATGGTGACCTTCAGAAAATAATGGCTGTGAGTTTACTCCTGCTTCTTATATTTTGCACAAGTTTCTCTCTTGGCCAACTCTAACATAGAATCACACAGGCAAGAGGCCGCTGGCAAATACTGTTAACAAGTTAGTGGTAAAACTTCAACACTCATAGAAGTGTGATAATCATCTTATTGAGTTCTAGGAGAAAACTGGCTGGGATTTTGGTTGGAATTCCATTCAATCTAAAAATATGTTTGGGAAGACTGTATTTTGTTATTTAAAGTCTTCTTGCCCATGAACATGGTAATGCATTTTTCTTTACAGCTCAGTACTCATTGTGGTAATTACATCTGAAGGTTCCAGTTTCCTCATTTCAAAAATAAGAAGCAAAACTGCTTTTTTTTAATTTTGAAGTCTACTCTTCTGGACATTTCCTCCCTTCTCTCTTTGTGGAACTTCTCTTGGTGCATCTTGGAAAGTCTCAGTCTTTTCTCTGTGTTTTTATTGTTTTCGGTTATTCAATAAATCTCTTTTATTTCATTAACAGTTTTAAATTCATTCTTTTTTTGCTGGCATTTGTTTCATTCATGCTTACCTATGTTTCTTCGTATTTTCTTATTCACTTATAACACAATTTTTTCTTCATTGTGTATCCTAAACTAACTTACTTGAATATCTACTTCAATCTGTTTGCAAAAGATCAATTTTCTCTTGAGTCAATTAATATTTTGAATCTTCATTTTGTTGGTGAAAATCTATTCTTGGTGATGGATTCTCTTTGCCTTGGAGATTATCTTGAGCCAAAGATTTTGGAATTTGTGTTCCTTCTCTTTGGGCTCTGCTTGTCTTCCTCTTTGGCCTCCAGCTATATGGTGGCATACGTGATATGGAAAATCAAGTCAGTTCATTGTTGGGAGAGTTTTCCTTTGTCTTTCCATTTCCTTAAGCCCAAAGTATCCAATAAAATTATATGTGCAGCCAACAGAAACCTGATTTTCTTTCAATGTCCTCACAGGGGTAGCAGAGCACTTTCTAGGGCCCAACTTCAGGCTTTTGTCCACATGCCTGTCTTTCATGGAAGTCTTGCAAGATACATTTAACTATAGGAGCTTCGTTCTCAACCACTGCTGTTTTTGATCTTAGAGCACGATGACAAGCCTGTAGATTCATCTTACCTCCATTTCAGTGCATCTTACTGAAGATGTCAAATGTGTCCTTCTTTAAATGCTCAAATCTTTTCACTTGTTCTGCTGTACTTCAATTTAGAATTACAATGATTTTACTTCAAACTCTTTACATCTTCACTAACTATCAAGCAAAGGGGAGATGCATCTATATTAGCATTTGCCAATAAGCAAATTGTGTGGTTTGCATTGCCACTACTTTCTATTTGAATGTGAATCTGCATTCATATTTCCCAGTGTCTACTAGACTTTTGTTTAATATGAATCCCTTTGGCTGAAATGGTATCTAATACAAGTATTTGTAAAACTACAGTCTTCAGACTGTAGTTAGCAATACTGCAGTATTGCTAACACTTTTTCTATCCCGCTCCCACCAACAAGCCTTTACTTTTCAGCTTCTATTCTGTCATTCATCCTTTCCCTCCCAATATTTAATCCATATTTCTGGCTCAGCCAGTTATCAGAACATGCTTTCTCCATGTATGAAGAAAGGTAGTACTGTGAAAGAGCAGAAGAAATACTCCGATTCACTCAGAACTAGCAGCCACAAAGACAAGGGTTATTATCCGATTTTCTAATCCAAAGGAGAGATTGAGGGGAGGGGGTGGAGATTAGAATGGGTGTGGTCCACTCGTGTGTTTTACATTCACTCCCATTCCTCTTAACTAATTCAGTAGTAAAATCCTGGCAATGGGTTAATTTACAACCCTAGTTTGTGGCATTGCTTGCAAGTGAGGCAAGTTCTTCATGGATACATCTTTTTTTTAAAGGTGGGATAGAATATATTGATCATACTAGCCATTTCATTTTATTATTATTTATTTGCTACTCATTTTAAAATGAAAGAGCTCACAGATCTAAAGCAACGATGGACAAGGGCTGATGCTCAGTGATTCACTGTGTGAACAAGGTATTCTACAGAGGGCATTGATATATAGTTCTATGGGGACAGTAAACCAATTGCTTTGAAGAGAAGAGAGGCCTCACTGAACACTGCTATATGCATTCTTGTTTCTTCTGCTTCTCTGAGAATCTTTGATTCTTTTACTTCCCTAATTGCATTTCTATTTACTTGAACTGGTTCTTCTGACATCTTGTTACACATCCTCCTCTGTGGGTACTGAAAACAATTTACAGCTGTGCTGCAAGAATCTCAGTTTTGTGTTTTTTGTTTTTTTTTTATGCTTTGGTCTTTCATAGATGTTCGCTGTAACTGCTCAATCTTTCTCATTAATTTAACCAATGTATTCTATGTTACCTTCATGAAAGCCTGAGATGAACTGATGTCTATAAGGTGCTCAGTGTAGCTCAGTAAGTGTACCTTTTGAGCTTATTTGTTTCTTTCCTTCTCTCTGACCTTCCAATTAAACTTGAAATTTTTGTATTCTGCCCCAGAATTCAACTGCCTCCCTTAACACATTTTGTAAAATTTTATCTCCATTCCTGACATAAGTGCAAAGCAAGCAATTTGCCCTGTTTCATAGAGAGTTGACATAACTTGAAGCCCTCCAAGAGCTGTCTTTATTTTGGCATTGGTCCAACAAGAATTTATAGAGGCTGAAACACCAAATGCTATCTGCAAATATGCTGTCCTCTTTGTCACTTAAGAAAATGCCTTCCTTTTTTTTTCCACTTTAACTTAATTTCTTCCATTAACTTTAGCTGATGTGAACTTATGTTCATTTAAAGTTTGTAAAGGAGAATTNGCAAATATGCTGTCCTCTTTGTCACTTAAGAAAATGCCTTCCTTTTTTTTTCCACTTTAACTTAATTTCTTCCATTAACTTTAGCTGATGTGAACTTATGTTCATTTAAAGTTTGTAAAGGAGAATTGAACATGAGCATTCATGGTGGGGATGAAATCATCATAGAGTCTAGAGAAGACTGTGATTTAGCCAGCTAATTGAAACTATAAGTTAGACAGAGAGGTAAGTCTCTCTGGTGATACTCTTTCTTTGTACTTTCACTACACTTTAGAAAAACTTTTCTAAGTCCCCTCAAGCCTTGCTGCCTAGGATAATATCTTACATAGCCAGGGAAGTTGGCATTTAGAAATTGTGCCTTTTTTTTTAATTGAAGTGATTAAAAGATTTTTTTCCCTTGAAGTATGTTCCATTCTTTTGAACTCAAGAGGAAAGTAAAACAGTTTAAAGATGGGAGGTGCATCTAGTGAGTAAAAATAGATACAAATAGCAAGAAGGGAGGGCAAGTTCCAATATAGAGGAGTCCAGAATATAAATTTGACAGAAAAGAAAAGTCTAGAATATATTATGAAATAAAAAATGGGAATGAAATATAGTGTCTTTTTTGTGTCTATATAATGAGGTACTTCAAGTACTGATAGAACAAACATAGTACCAACTAACCCTCAGTTCAATTCAGTTCAGTTGCTCAGTCGTGTCCGACTCTATGCGACCCCATGAATCACGGCATGCCTGGCCTCTCTGTCCATCACCAGCTCCCAGAGTTCACTCAGACTTAAGTCCATCGAGTTAGCAATGCCATCCAGCCATCTCATCGTCGGTCGTCCCCTTCTCCTCCTGCCCCAATCCCTCCCAGCATCAGTCTTTTCCAATGAGTCAACTCTTCGCATGAGGTGGCCAAAGTACTGGAGTTTCAGCTTCAGCATCATTCCTGCCAAAGAAATCCCAGGGTTGATC
>SJYQ01000475.1:59118-72208 GCA_006410935.1 Redunca redunca
AAAAAAAAAAAAAAAAAAGGAATCTACTGATTTGAGTTGCTGGAAAAGCGTCACAGGGAAAGAAGACATTTATACTGATCCTGGGAGGTTATCTCAGCATCTCCAGGTACCATATTAGCAAATAGTGGATATGAACTTTAGAGCATAAATTATGCAAAGGTATGACTTTTGGCTATAACCCAATTTAATGTTATCTGGAGTAACCCAATTTAATGTTATCTGGAGTCCCCACTCCACTGGATTAGTTAAAACATAATCTCATCTAATTCAGGATAATTAACAACCATTTACTTTAAGGTACCAGATTTAATCTATGTTTAGGAGTCCTTTGTAGTGTATCAGCTGTATGGGCAGAATGGATGTAAACTAGTCTCAACTCCATTATCTACTGCCTTTGGCCTCTACCAAGACACTCTAGATCCCCATAGATTTCTGCTAGACACATCTTCTGACTCCACACGACTGCCCATTCTCAGTATCTTCTTGTATACTCTGAGACCTCAGGAGAATGTCATTTCAAGATTTTGCTAAACTGCTCAGGGATCCTGCAGCTGGTTTGAACCACTCTTGATTCAGATAGTGTCTAGGCATCTCTGGTCTATTGCTCTAGAACCAGGCTGGGTCAGGGTTCTCTGTGAAGTTACTGCCACCCCAGGTTCCACTCCTGAAGCATAGCAAGAGATTTTCTGTCCTTGGAATCTCAACTTTATCTGAGGGCTCCACAATACCTACAGAATTCTGCCTTCTAGAGGGTGGATCAAGGTCAACACACCTTCTCTGAAATCCACAGTCCCGTAGCATTCTTCATTCCAGGATTGATTTTGAGCCCTAGGAAACATTCATTAATGTCTGGAGATATTTTTCATTGTCACAACTGGACGGGTGTTACTAGTTTCTAAGGTCTGATGCACAGGACAGCCTCCACACCCCAACACAGACTCACATGTTCCAAAACTTCAAAAGCACTGAGGTTGAGAGCTTCTCCATTAAAACTGTGTGAAATGATCACATAACACTGATACACTCTTACATGATCCCTATGATATTACTCATTATTGAAGTCAACGCTTATAAATCTCATGTGAGATATGATTATATGAACCATATAAGTAACACCATTCCCAGTCAGAATCTAAAAGAAATATATCCCTCTTAAAGGCATTTTACAAGTGTCATTTTGTTGGCAAAGATCACAAGTGCTCCACAGGCTACACCTGCTATTTACTATGTGAAGAAGGGGATTACTGAAATAAAAGGGAGAAAATGTGACAGTCAGATAAAAATGTATTTTAATAGATGAGAGTTCACTTTTTGCTTTTAATGTATGGCACTGATTATCTAGCCTTTTTAGCAACATCTCAGTAATGATAGCATAAGTTCCTCCACCTTCCAACTATAAACGGAAGTAATTGAAATATACAAAGCAGACATAAGTATTCCAATGCTATGGTTCAGTGATAACCACCAACTCACAAACCTTTCCCTCAAATGTAATATTAAACCTTTAGCCTTTAAGAAATTAAATTGTCAAAGAAGAAATCTTACCTTGCAGAAAACCTAATGAGAATTTCCTAACAGTAAGTTCAGCTACCAACATACATGTCGTCATAGCAAAAATAAATTTTCACATTCAAGACTTTACTATGTTGTTGAATAGCATTTAAATATTTTAGACTCTGTAAAGCTCCCTTGTAGCCATTTACATTACTAAGAGCTGAGGTTCCTATCGTGTGTATGTTAGTTGCTCAGTCATGTCTGACTCTTCACGATCCCTTGGACTATAGCCTATGGACTACAGCTCCTCTGTCCATGGGATTCTCCAAACAAGAGTACTGGAATGTGTTGCCATTTCCTTCTGCAGGCAGTCTTCCTGATCCAGGGACTGAACTGAGGTCTCCTGCATTGCAGACAGATTCTTTATATCTGAGCTACAGGGAAGTCCTGAAGTTCACATTCAGTTCAGTCGCTCAGTCCTGTCCGACTGTTTGTGACCCCAGGAATTGCAGCACACCAGGCCTCCCTGTCCATCACCAACTCCCAGAGTTCACTAAAAACTCATGTCCATCGAGTCCGTGATGCCATCCAGCCATCTAATCCTCTATTGTCCCCTTCTCCTCCTGCCCCCAACCCCTCCCAGCATCAGGGTTTTCGCAGTGAGTCAACTCTTAGCATGAGGTGGCCAAGGTATTGGAGTTTCAGCTTCAACATCAGTCCTTCCAATGAACACCCAGGACTGATCTCCTTTAGGATGGACTGGTTGGATCTCCTTGCAGTCCAAGGGACTCTCAAGAGTCTTCTCCAACACCACAGTTCAAAAGCATCAATTCTTTGGAGCTCAGCTTTCTTCACAGTCCAACTCTCACATCCATACATGACCACTGGAAAAAACAGCTTTGACTAGACGGACCTTTGTTGGCAAAGTAATGTCTCTGCTTTTCAATATGCTACCTAGGTTGGTCATAACTTTTCTTTCAAGGAGTAAGTGTCTTTTAATTTCTTGGCTGCAGTCACCATCTGCAGTAATTTTGGAGCCACAAAAAATAAAGTCTGACACTGTTTCCACTGTTTACACATCTATTTCACATGAAGTGATGGGACCAGATGCCATGATCTTTGTTTTCTGAATGTCGAGCTTTAAGCCAACTTGTTCATTCTCCTCTTTCACTTTCATCAAGAGGCTTTTTAGTTCCTCTTTACTTTCTGCCATAAGGGTGGTGTCATCTACGTATCTGAGGTTACTGATACTTCTCCCAGCAATCTTGATTTCAGCTTGTGCTTCTTCCAGCCTAGCATTTCTCATCATGTACTCTGCATAGAAGTTAAATAAGCAGGGTGACAATATACAGCCTTGACGTACTCCTTTTCCTATTTGGAACCAGTCTGTTGTTCCATGTCCAGTTCTAATTGTTGCTTCTTGACCTGCATATAGATTTCTCAAGAGGCAGGTCAGGTGGTCTGGTATTCCCATCTCTTTCAGAATTTTCCACAGTTTGTGGTGATCCACACCACAAAGGCTTTGGCATAGTCAATAAAGCAGAAATAGATGTTCTTCTGGAACTCTCTTGCTTTTTCCATGATCCAGCGGATGTTGGCAATTTGATCTCTGGTTCCTCTGCCTTTTCTAAAACNTGGCTGGCTGGCCAGTGTCTTTCAAGCCTCCTGCGTGATACATGGCAGTTTACTCAGAATGGTAGAATGGCATGCAGCATCACCTTCATGTCTTTGTGCGAGACGAAAAGAGGGAGCTTGAGGTACACTCTAAACTTGCCGTCCACCTCACTACGTTCATCAGTGAGGGTTTAAAGTGGCTTGACCAACAAAGACCTACAACATAGCATAGGGGACTATGCTCAATATTTTGCTATATATTTTGTAACAACCTACAAGAGAAGAGAATATGAAAAATTTACATATATAATATATGTAAAATATTCATATATACTGCTATATATAATAATTTATGTATATAATAAAATACACTTATTTATAAAACTAAATTGATATGCTATACACCTGAAACTAACAATATATTATAAATCAACTGTACTTCCATAAATAAATCAGTTATAAAAGAGCAGTTTGATCCCTGTCATTCCCACATCTTAGCCTTCTCCAATCTAGTAGGAACAGTACAATTGTCAAGTCCATTACAGAGTTTTCAAGGCTTCCTCTTCTTTTAAAGGGAAAGCAATTTTGTCATTTACTGAAGTCAAAATCATTAAGGAAATTCACAGTGAGAAAACAAATCATTTTTGTTCTTACTTGGCTGAAGGACAAAGGTTAGGACTGTTGTTTAAAGTTCTGTTGTACCCAGTACATACAGCAATCTGTTTGCTATGAAAGTGTTCATTCTTCAGTTGATGGCCCATATGGTTACAGACCCCAATAAAAATAAGGGACTAAACTGGGAGTCATATACTTTAACTTAATATCCATTATACTACTCGTCAGGCATTCTTATGAGTTGCCTAAAAATATAAACACTGTTACAGACGAAATTATTCCAATCCTGATGAATCCATTCACCTCAAGTTCAATGTGAAACACTGTACTGAATGTGGGAAAAATCCCAAAAACTGGGGAAAGAAAAGGAGCTTTTATAAAAAAAAAATACTGCTTTCAAGGCCAGAATAGTCACATTAATTATGCAACCAGTGCCACTTTGCTTAAATTATCTCAGCCTCTGCATTTGAAGAGCCTTATTAAATAGTTATGTCTCTGTATATTTAAAGAAAGAGTTTTTATTCATTTGATGAAACTATTTTTATTGTGTAGGATTGCAGTATCATAACCTTACATGTTTTATTTGTCCTGTCACCTCCCTTATCCTTCTCCACCTCTCCAGCAAGGTACGTGCAAAGAAATGCACATTACTTCAGCCACACAATCGTGCTAAGCAAAGTAAATACAAGAGATTTCTAGAGGATGAAAAAAAAAAAAAAAGTAGAGGAATCAGTATAAAATTGCCAACTGCTCCCTGACAAAAGTTCCTCATAAGCACTTCAGCCTTCCTGTATTTGTTTAAAGCAATTCTAAACCCCATCCAAATACGTTCCTTTAGCAGGATGAATTAATTTTAGCTGACAAAGTAAAAGTCTCCACTCATCTCCAATTCTCATCAAGTAAGCAAGTTACCCCTTCCAGAGGAAGAAAGTGAAGTTACTGTTCAATCTCCTTTGCTCTTTTGGTAGCTGTACAAAAACTAATTAGCTGCTTGCCTTGGAACAAGTTCTTTCCGTGAGAAAGGCGCCTTCATGTCGCTATAAAGACAGTCACGCTAAGGCACATTACTTGTATTAAAAGCAAAAACTGTTAGAGCCATATGCAAAGCCTAGCTAACATTTGGCTTTTTATGAACCACTTTTTTTTTGTTGGTGGTGTTTTGAAGCCTATTTATCGCAGTGTCACCAATTCTTTTGATGAGCTTCTCAAGATGTAAGTTTGAAACATTCCCTTGCCTTCCGAGCAGAAAGAAAACAATTAAAATGAAAGAGAAAAATGGCAGATCTTCTTTTGACCTTCTTTGGTATAATCTGACAAACCAGATGGGAGAGTTATGTTAAAACTTGATGCCTCCCACAAAGAGGCCAACTGCACAATTTCACTATTTCACTTTGTTGCGCTTTGCTTTATTGCACTTCCTAAGTATTGTGTTGTTACAAATCGAAGGCTTTTGGCAACCTTGCCTCAAGAAAATCTGATGGCTACATTTTTCCAAAAGCGTTTGCTCAGGTTGTGCCTTCTTGCCACGTTTTGGTAATCCTCACAATAGTTTAAACTTGTTCATTCTTATTATATTTGTTACAGTGGTCTGTGAACTGTAATCTTTAAGGTGACTTTTGCAACAGTGCAGAGGGAGCACCTTAAACCACACCCCTAATCACAGCCATATAAACTACAAACTTCATTGACAAATATTGTGTGTGCACTAACCACTCCTCGGACTGGCCATTTCACCATCTTTCTCCCTCTCCTTGATCTCCTTATTCCTTAATATGCAGCAATATTGAAATTAGGCCAATAAAAACTCTACAATGACCTCTAAGTGCTGACGAGACAGGAAGGATCATACATGTTTTACTTTATATCAAGCACTAAGCATGATTAAGTTTAGTGAAGAAGGCATGCTGATAGCCAAGACAGGCTGAAAGCTAGACCTCTTGTGCCAAATGGTTAGTCAAGCTGCAAACGTGAAGGAAAAGTTCTGGAAGGAAATTAAAGTGCAACTCTGGAGGACACGCAAATGGTAAAAAGGTGAAACAGCCTTTTTGTTGGTTTGTATAAAGCTGTAGTGCTTAGGGTAGATCCAACCAACTGCAATCTTCCCTTAAGCCAAAGCCTAATTCAGAACAAGGCACAAATTCCCTTCAGTTCTATGAAAACAGAGAGGTGCGGAAGAATTCAAAGAAAAGTTTGAAGTTAAGCAGGAATTGCTTCCTGAGGTTTAAGGAAAGATGTGGTTTCCAAACCCTGACAGTCCAAGGTGAAGAAGCAAGGGCTGACACAGACACTACAGTAAGCGATCCAGAAGATCTAGCTAAGATCATGAATAAAGTTGGCTCCACTAAGCAACAAACTTTTTTATATAGATCATAGAGGCTTATACTGAAAGAAGACATCATCTAGAACTTTCATAGCTGGAGAGGAGGAGTCAATGGCTGACTTAAGCTTAAAAAGACAAGGCGACTCTCCTGTTAGGATCTGTTAGGTCTAATGCCGCTGGTGACTTCAAGCAGAAGTCAACATTCATTTGTTACTGTTTAGCCACTAACTTGTGTCTACTTTGCAACTCCATGGGTTGTAGCATGCCAGACTCCTCTGTCCTCCACTATCTTCCAGAGTTTGCTCAAATTTATGCCCATTGAGTTGGTGATACTATCGAATCATCTCATCCTCTGCCACTCCCGTCTCCTTTTGCCTTCACTCTTTCCCAGCATCAGGGTCTTTTCCAGTGAGTTAGCTCTTTCCAGTTGGCCAATGTATTGGAGCTTCAGCTTCAGCATCAGTCCATCCAATGGATCTTCAGGATTGATTTCCTTTAGGACTGACTGGTTTGATCTCCTTGCAGTTCAAGGGAACTCTCAAGAGTCTTTTTACCATCCTGAAAATCCTAGGATCCTTAAAAATATGTTAAATCTACTCTGTCCATACTCTGTAAATGAAACAACAAAACTTAGATGATAGCACATCTATTAATATCAAAGTTTATTGAATATTCTAAGATCTACTGTTCAGAAAAAAGATTCCTTTGAAAATACTACTGTTCATTGACAAGGCACTTGGTCTCTTAAGAACTCTAATGGAGATGTAAAACAAGATTAATGTTGTTTTCATACCTTCTAACACAACTTCCAATCTGAAGAACACAGATTAAGGAGAAATTTCAATTTTCAGGTCTATTTTTTTTTTAAGTTTTTATTAGAGTATAGTTGATTTATAATATCCCATTAGTTTCTGCCATATAGCAAAATGCGTCAGTTATACATATACATATATCTACCTTTTTTGGTAAGATTCTTTCCTATAGGGGCTTCTTTGATAGCTCAGCTGGTAAAGAATCTGCCTGCAATGAAGGAGACCTCAGTTTAATGCCTGGGTTGGGAAGATCTGCTGGAGAAGGGATAGGCTACCCACCCCAGTATTCTTGGGCGTCCCTTGTGGCTCAGCTGGTAAAGAATCCACCTGCAATATGGGAGACCTGGGTTTGATCCCTGGGTTAGGAAGATCCCCTGGAGATAGGAAAAGCTACCCACTCCAGTATCCTAGCCTGGAGAATTCCATGGACTGTATAGTCCTTGGAGTTGCTAAGAGTTGGACATAACTGCTTGACTTTCACTTTCACTTTTTGCCATATAGGTCATTACAGAGTGTTGAGAAGAGTTCTTATTCTTTAAGAGATACATTTGTAAGAGTTCCTCTGTTGGCTCTGGGAAAAGTAAATTGAAAAGCTTCTGAAAAGGAGGCACCATTCTAGTTTTCATCAAGTACACTTGTGCCTCATGAGAAGAGGTCAAAATATCCACATTTACAAGAGTTTGGAAGAAACTAATTCCAAGTCTCATGAATAACTTTGACAGGCTCAAGATTTCAGTGGAGGACATAACTGGCGATATGATAGAAACAGTAAGAGAACTAGAATTAGAAGTGGAGCCCGAAGATGTGGGAGAATTGCTACAATACCATGATATACTTCGAGATGAGGAGTCACTTCTTATTCATGAGCAAAGGAAGTGATTTCTTTAGATGGAATCTACTCCTGGTATAAATTGCTTAAATGACAATAAAGGATTTAGAATATTGCACAAACTTAGTTGATAAAACAGCAGCAGGATTTGTTAGGGTTGAGTCCAATTTTGAAAGTTCTACAGTATGTAAAACTCTATCAAACAGCATTGGATGCTACGGAGAAATCATTCCTGAACCAAAGAGTCACTGATGCAAGCTTCATTGTCTTATTTGAAGAAATGGCGACAATCACCCTAACCTCCAGTAATCATCATGCTGGTCAGTGAGCAGACATCAACATTGAGGCAATACCCTCCACCAGCAAAGATTTTGACTCATGAAGATTCGGGTGATAGCATATTTTAACAATAGAGTATTTTTTTTTTATATTATTAAGGCATGTTTATGGTTTTTTAGACACAATGCTACTGCACGTTTCATAGTCTGCTAAATGTGTAAACATAACTTTTACATGCACTGGGAAACTAAAAATTTGTGTGATTGGCTTTATTGTGATATTCACTTTACCATGGTCTGGAATCAAACTCACACTATCTCTGAGGTCTTTCTGTACCAGAACACATCAAAATGAGGCTAATGAAGCTTTAAAAAATGTGGCCTATTTCTAGTAGAGACTTGATTAATCACAAGGTCATGTCAAAAATATTAGCCTTAGAAATAAATATTAAGGCATTGTGTGGGAAGTGATTGAGTGAGTTCTGAGCATTTTTTCTCTAATGATTAAAGAAATGTCTTGAAGCAATTCAATTTCATTTTGATGAGCTACTCAAGAGACAAAGGAATGATTTCCTTTAAATAAATAAAATAATAAATAAGTAAAAGTCAAATTTTAGCTTGATATTCTTCTAGAGACTGACAGATTTAGAAAACACTAACATTGCCAAATATAAAAAATAATTAATATTTAGGTGTGAGATACATTAGATAATTGTTTTTCAGCCAAATGCCATTCAAGTTGCTTTGAATGTTTAAAATACTATTTTTAAAATCAATTTATTTAGTTTTGTTTTTTTTTTCCTTTGAGTATATTGTCTGCATACTAATCAGACAAAGGATGAAGTCTAAAACCCTGGGCATCATCAGAGCTGCAACAAACCTAGGTGCTGGTTCAGAAGGAAAATTATGTGACAGAAGGTGAAATTAGGAAACAGTTATTCTAGAATGTTTCCTGTAAAAATTATCCAAGTAGCCCATTATTAAGGTATGTTTTACATTATGTATCCCACTTCCGCATTTTTATGCTGAGACTTTACTGTAATCTGTGAGAAAGACAGGCTTATTTGGCATTAATCCACCTTGGCATGTACCTAAAGACTCAACCCCCTTTTTTTTTAAAGACAATAAAATTCAAAGCTTTGACATGGAGATGTCAAGAGTTTAAAACATAAATAATTTTCTGTTCCAGTCACATGGTACAGAATACTGGGATATTAACCAATTATGGCTTAAAACACTGAAGAAAATCAAAGCTTCTTTTTCTTTTTCAGAAGTGAAAAGTCAGTTCTAATTACTTTTACCAGCTTCATTTGGTTAAATGGTGACTGCCTTCTGGTTGTGTGAAAATATTGATGTAAGTTCACTTTTCAAAGTTTACACAGGATGCAACTTAGCTGTCCATATATATGTGGTGTTTAACACGTAAGCCTTTCTCTACAGCCAACAATTTAGAATATCAGTACTAAATTCTTCTCAAAATGTTTAGTTATGAATTATTGTGTAGATTTTCTCACAGATTCATTTAAGAAATTAGATATTCAAGAGTTAGTCTAATGATCATATTAAATAAACATTTTCCTAGATCCCATAAACTCCATTAATGAATTACAGTGGATATATAGAAATCAGAATGTTCCTGAGCCATATTGTCTGAAATGTTGCAAAGTGCTTTGTACTTTGTATAAAGATACTTGGTTCATGCATTATTTATTTGAACAGCACTTGTGTTTTTGCTAAAACTGGAATGGAAAATATTTTTCACTGTGTTATCAAAAGTTTCTTTTAGGTAACCACCACCTTCCTTCCCTTGGTTAGTTTCTTGAGGGACAGGGGGAAGAAGCAACTATATCTCAGTGATGAATATTCATGATTTCTGTTGTCAAAGAAAATAATGTAAACCTGCGTGTTCTCTTTTACCCTGTATTCCAAAAGAATTATAAGCAGATTTAGTGACCCAATGCAGTAATCTGCTCATGCCAAGCACATGTTTGCCTCTAATCTCTGTTGCTTTTAAAATTACCTCTATTCTGCTTTTGGTTTTCAAATCAATATATTAAAGAATGATTTGTGTACAATAATATGGACCCATTTTAAGTGAATATTTTGATATTTTTCTGACAAATATATACAACCATGTGGTCACAACTAAGATACAGAATATCAGCATTGCCTCAAGAATTTGCTTTGTGTACCTTCATTTTCAATTGTCCTGCCTCAGGGGCAAACATTAATCTGTTACCTTTCACTAGAATTCATTTTTGCTCTTTCTAGAATTTCAAATACATAATATACCATAGTTTCTTTGTGTCTGGATTCTTTTGCTTAGAACAATGTTTTTAAAATTTCATCCATATTACTTTTATTATATTTAACGAAATGTCTGTGGTAATTCTTAAATGGATTTCCCTTTAGGTAACAATTCTCTTTGTCTTTCTTTTATAATTATCTTTATTTCTTGCTTTCATAAATTTGACTTAATATTCCTTGGCATGATTTTCTTTGCCTTTTAGTTTACTTGGGTTTATTGATCTTGGTTCTGTAGGTTTATAATTAAAGAAAAAGAGAAGAAGAAGAAAGAAAACATGGCTATTATTTCTTTAAATATTTTTTTAAACTGTACTCCATGGACGTTTTTTTCTGTATGTTATTATCTTACAGATCACATTACTTAAACTCTATTAAATTTTTTTAAGTCTTTTTTTCTCTCTCTGTTTACTTTACTTTCCCCAGATTTTATTGATATGGTTGAAAAAGTTCACTGATCTTTTCTTCTGCCCTCTCTAGTCTGCTGTTAATTCCACCCAGAACACATTTTCAGTTCAGACATGGTAACCTTCTCCTTTAGAAATTTTATTTGATCTTCCTGTTTTTCACAACAGTTTCACTTTGCTCTTTATTGTGTTCATGTTTTCCTTTAAATTCTTGGCAGTTTGCCTATCCTTACCTGGTAGTCTCATCATCTCTTGTTATTTCTAAGAAAACTGCAACTGACAAAGTTTTCTCTTGGTTAACATTTGTATTTTTCTGTTTTCTTTACATTTTATATTCAATTCTCAATATTGTATTTGGTAAACTGTGGAGTGTCTGAATTTTGCTTTCTTCCTTGAAAGAATGTCAAATTCTGTTTTAGCTCAGTTAAATTACTTGAAGTTCGCCTTGACCATTTTAAAACTTGTTTTTAGTTAGTGTGGAGCTAGTTTGCTCTCTCTTCCAGGGCTAGGTGCTACTATCGCAATGTTTCTGGGACCTTTGCTAAATAACCATGGTATTTAACAGAGCTGGTCTGTTCTAGCTAGTCAGAACTCCTCGCACTGTCACTTCGTCCTATAAAAACTCTAGAATTCATTCCATTTGCCACTCCCGGTAGCTTTGTCTGGTCTCATGATGATTCACTCTGTGGGTGTGGGGGTTAGTATTCAGTAGCAGACTCAGAGAGAAACATATGCAGATTTCTGGGGTGCTATTTCTGTGTAGCTCCCTCTGTACCTCTCTTGAAAAATTCCAGCTGTTTCTGCTCCCTACACATTAAGTTCTGTCCTCTTGACTTACAGTTCATGTTTTGTTCCAGTTCCCCTCCTTGCTCTGTGACCCAAAACATGCTTCCAGGCAGCAAGTTGGGGTATTCCATGGCTTACCGAGTTGGTTACTCTTTCCATGGGGTCCACAGTCCTGTGCTGCCTGTTGAAGGATACCTGAAAACGGTCGTTTCATATAAGCTGTCTAGTTTTCTGGTTGCTTTTCAGCTGGAGGGCAAGCCCACAGCAGTCCCTCTGTCATGGCAGAATGGAAGTCAGTGGTTGCTTAGCATTATTTTACTTTCTTTAGTTAATGTTTTAATTCATGTCATATCCTCTCTGCAATGCAGGTGTATACATTCCACAGAATAATCCGTAAGCGTTTCATAAAACATATTCTGAGGAAATAGCAAAACATGTTTTTGTACCTAGAGAAGCAAGAGCTAACAAGTTTTTTAATTATTCCTGAATTTTGTAAATTATTTAATGACAACTTGTGCTTTAATTCCCTGAAATTCCCACCAGATGGCCATAAGAAGAGATTTAACAAAAAGACTACTTACTGTCTTTCAGATGAGAAAGTATTAAAGTTCTCTTCTACCCAGACTTTGAGGTCAGCTTTCCTTGGAATACTTAAGATGAAAAATAAACATCAAAAGCTTGAAATATTCATTTACCTAAAAGCAGAGTGTGTTTTCCAGTGTTGTGATTCTTTAATTATAAGGCATTCAACAAATTGTGAACTTTCTTTGTAATTTTATTGCCACAGAAATGGTAAAACATTATTATTACCAAAGTTAAATAGAAAAGGCCCCCTTTTAAAATGAAAGCCATAGATACTATTTTATTTATATGTTTAAGATAATTAGAACATNTGTTTTAATAAAATAATTTTATTGTCTATGTCTGCATACTTATAGCCTGCATCATCTCTCTGAATAAGGCAAGTATCACTTAAATGTAGTGGGATTAAGAATAGTAATATGAATCTAATCTGGAAATAAGTGTTGCTGTCAAGTAAAACATAAAGGTTATTTCTACAAAGGCAGTCTTAAGTAGTAAGAATTTTTAAAAAATCATAAATAGGCACACATTTTCTTTTTGTAATGCATTTGTTAATTACATTATTTCATTAACAGCTACATACATCATCTTTCACAGGTAATCTATTGTTTAACATCACCAAATCTGGCAGAACAACTCTGGGTCATCACAGTCAGGAAGGAGGTAGGTATGATAATACCTTTCATGGATTTCCCACAAAAAGTTTTTTCACAGCTATTTTACACAATAGCTGTCCACCTGATGCAAACAACTGACTCATTGGAAAAGACCCTGATGCTGGGAAAAATTGAAGGCAGGAGGAGAAGGGGATGACAGAGGATGAGATGGCTGGATGGCATCACCAACTCAGTGGACACAAGTTTGAGCAAGCTCCTGAAATTGGTGATTGACAGGGAAGCCTGGTGTGCTGTAGTCCATGGGGTCGCAAAGAGTCGGACACAACTAAGCGAATGCCTGATTTTACATAAAGTTTAAAATGCCTGCACAGACCTCTTCGACTGACTCACTAATATTCTTGATAAACACCCAGTTGCACTATCGGAATGGGA
>SJYQ01000475.1:85029-96616 GCA_006410935.1 Redunca redunca
GCAGGGAGAGTGTTTCCTGGTGTTTGGAAACCTCTCTTCTTAAAGTTCCTTTCCCGGGTCGGGCTTCCCTACCCAGGATGGAGCTCCCTCCCCACCTCCTTTGTCTCTCTTTTCGTCTTTTATATTTTTTCCCTACCTGTTTTTGAAGGCAATGATCTGCTTTTCTGGGTGCTTGATGTCCTCTGCCAGCATTCAGAAGTTGTTTTGTGGAGTTTGCTCGGCGTTGAAATGTTTTTTTGAGGAATTTGTGAGGGAGAAAGTAATCTCCTGGTCCTATTCCTCCGCCATCTTCTCCCCCTCCCAGATTAATGATTTCAAAATCATATGGTCATCATAACATTAAATGAGATTCAGTCCCTGGTGGCTCACACAATAAAGACTCTGTCTGCAAAGCAGGAGACCCAGGTTCCATTCCTGGGTTGGGAAGATCCCCTGGAGGAAGGGAATGGCTACCCACTCCAGCATTCTTGCCCGGAGAATTCCATAAACAGAGGAGCCTGGTGGGCTACAGTCCATGGGGTGGCAGAGTCCGGTACAACTGAGAGACTAACACTTTCACTTCATAGCATATATATATATGATATTAATTTCCCACTCTTTCTGCCGGAATCTTTGTAGGAGAATCCATAGGCACACAAAATATGGAAATACTATCATTTGCTTTGAGATTTAAAGTTCATCTTAAGTTACTTTCAAATCAGTGATGCATTTCATTTGGTAGGAAAAATCCCTCAGGCCATTTTCTTAAGCGTCTGCCAGCAGAAATTTGATGTATAGAGCGGCTCCAACAAGCTGTGTACTCGCTCACCTTCTTTGACGAGCAGAGTCAGGTCTTTTTGAGATAATTGGTGTGGTTTCAGAGAAGGCAATTGCACCCCACTCCAGTACTCTTGCTTGGAAAATTCCATGGGTGGAGAAGCCTGGTAGGCTACATTCCTTGGTGTCAGTAAGAGTCGGACACGGCTGAGCGACTTCACTTTCACTTTTCACTTTCATGTATTGGAGAAAGAGATGGCAACCCACTCCAGTGTTCTTGCCTGGAGAATCCCAGGGACGGGGGAGCCTGGTAGGATGCTGTCTATGGGGTCACACAGAGTCGGACACGACTGAAGTGACTTGGCAGCAGCAGTGTGGTTTCAGGGGTTAAACATTCCTTCAGATTGAGGAATGCTTTAGTTAGTGTGAAGACAAAGCTGTTATAACAATGTGGCCCTAAAATACAGAGTTTAAAGAAAACAAGTTTATTTTTCACTCCCATAACTTCCAGCAGTAAACATTGTAGATTGGTAGAAAGGTTTGGTCCATGCAGTCACTTAAGGTCCAGGGTTTTCTCAGTCTTTTAAATTTTCTTGCCCTTAGGCATTTTCCTCATCTAAATGTTTGAAGCTATGCTTCTTACAAGGGGCAGAGACAGGGATGCCTGATTTTTTAACCTTTAGAACTGGAATTAGAACTCATCACATCTGCTTAAATTCTGCTGGCAAGAACTTGACTCTATGACCCATATGACTAAATTAGTTTCAAGAGGGCCCATGAAACATAAACTTTCCCTGGGCAGGTATATTTCTAGTTACAACTTTCATACAGAGGAAGGTGAGAAAAGATTTCGGTGAACAGTAGCCATCTCTTCCAAAGAGACGCTACCAATATAAATTGAAATATTTGTTTTCCGTTGGGCATTTAAATGACTTAGTCTACAGAGGCCTGCAAAGACAAATTGAAACAATGTCAACTTAATACTGGCATTAAAGATGCCATGCTATCCCTTATCAATATACTTCGTATCCTTTAAGCATTTTCAAAACAAAATTTTATCTCCAACTTTAAGATTCAATTAGTTTCCATCTGGAATGATCCTGAAAAATAATATGGCAAGTAAATTAGGTATCATTTCATAAATTCATCGGAAGGACCAAAGCAGGAAATACAGAGCAAAGTCCATGGATTTTCCCAGAACATCTCTCCCGAGAACAATAGAAAATGTTTAGGACTGCAAGAGAGAGAAACTTCGGTAATAATGGTTGTCTTCTTCCCCTACTGGTTAGGAAGGAAAGAGAGAGATGGGAGAAAGAGCTCCTCATAAAACAAAACAAACTTATTAATAAGTGGAGAGGTGCAAGAACCACAATGACACTGATTTTCTAGAGAAATAAATTTGGAGGTCACAGGAAAAAAACAGTTCTTATCTGTAATAATTCCTCTACTCCATCCCCTTGCTATAGCCACTTGTTCTGGGAAACACACTCACTCAGGAGGACAATGCAGATCGTGGAGTGCAGTTTACTACACCCATGGGCCCAAGGCAGAGTCTCCTCTTAGCCAAGGACCCTGACCAGTTTTTGTGAAAACTTATATACACTAAGTGTACGTGCTCAAACCCACCTCCCCAAATTCCTTGAAACTAGTCTGAACAAAGGAAAAGAAAGATACAAAGTTAACCCGTGATTCTTAAGTGTAGGTAGTCAACAGTGGACAATTATCAATAGGGCTGTGGTCATACCCCAATAAGCACAATAGAATGTATGATTCCATTTGGTCACACAGATAATTAGGGTATTCTTTCAGGCCACGGAGAGCCCTGGGGCTCTTCCTTCCGGAGGCCTGGTTTTCCAGCTGGTATGTCCTTTCCATAGATTCTGGGCATAGAGCTCAAAGTCCACAGTCAGGCCCAAGATGGGAATCCTGCTTTCAAGATGGAACCTGTTCTGTCTGTTTCCTCCTTCCCTCGGTGAATTTCTTTTTTGGTTCTATACCATTTTTGATTAGTACATATATATTCCCCTCATGAAGTTTCTGTGTCCATGTTTTTCATTCTTTCTTGGCTCAATAAAGCAGTTGCTAGCCAGCTTTGCAAATTATAGCACCTATTATTTTGGTTTTATTTCATTAGACAAACAGCTTCCTAAAAAGTGTTTCCTGCTATATCTGCATTTTGGAAATCAAATTAAATTTGTATTGATTCTGGATTTTGTTAGCAGTTGTTTTTATGTGTTGCTTTCCCCCTGAGTTATTTATGGTGTTCCTAGGTGCTCTGGGACAGAACAAAAAAGGTGGGAAATCATTGCTCTCAAAGAGTTACAGTTGCAGTTGTGCTCAGTGCATTTCTCCAAGCCCAGGCAGCAAAAGATAACAGCCATCATTTGGGCTTCTAAATTCTTCCATTGTATTTGCAGAGATCTCATCATAAAGTATTTCTCTAAGACATCACACTGTGTGAAACCATTTTCTCAAGTAGAATGAAAACACTCAAACTGCTGTCATAGTAATGGCAATGAGTGATGACAAGAAACTTTATGATCAAAAAGGTTCAATTGTTTCCTTTACATTATATTTACTGAAATAAGAAAGACTACTGCACTGTTTCAGAAAATAAAATTAACTCTACCAAGAAGACCAAACCTGAAATCAAATAAACAAATGTTTTGGGGTAACTCTTGATCTAAAATTTAAGTTAATCAGCATGTTGTTGTTTAGTCACCGAGTCTTGTCTGACTCTTTGTGACTCTGTGGACCATAGCATGCCTTTCCATTCTGTCCTCCAGTATCTCCTGGAAGTCACTCAAAGTCATGTCCACTGATGCTATTAACCATCTCATCCTCTGTTTCTCCCTTCTCCTTCTGCTTTCAATCTTTCCCAGCATCAAGATCTTTTCCAATGAGCCAGTTCTTCCCATCAGGTGCCCAAAGCACTGGAGCTTCAGCATCAGTGATGCTGTTTTCCTTAGCTCTGTGTTAGCTCAGCATAACTACTACATGTGATGACTAAGCTACCAAGATGACTAACTCCTTAAATACCACCTAACTATCCCTGTTCTCTGTTTTACAGATGAGGAAACTGAAGCAGAGAGATAAATTGTTTCTCTTGGGTGGTGGAGCCTAGTGCTGAAGAACACAGGGTCAAGTTGGTTGGATTACTTGGCTTAAATCTTGGCACTACCTACTTATTAGCATGCATTCAGTTCAGTTCAGTTCAGTCGCTCAGTTGTGTCCGACTGTTTGCAACCCCGTGGACTGCAGCACACCAGGCCTCCCTGTCCATCAACAACTCCCGGAGTTTACTCAAACTCATGTTCATTAAGTCGGTGATGCCATCCAACCACCTCATCCTCTGTTGTCCCCTTCACCTCCTGCCTTCAATCTTTCAGGGTCTTTTCCAGTGAGTCAGCTCTTTGCATGAGGTGGCCAAAGTATTGGAGTTTCAGCTTCAGCATCAGTCCTTCCAATGAATATTCAGGACTGATTTCCTTTAGGATTGATTGGTTGGATCTCCTTGCAGTCCAAGGGACTCTCAAGTGTCTTCTCCCCCACCACAGTCCAAAAGCATCAAATCTTCAGCGCTCAGCTTCCTGTATAGTCCAACTCTTGCATCCATACATGACCACTGGAAAAACCATAGCCTTGACTAGATGGACTTTTGTTGGCAAAGTAATGTCTCTGCTTTTTAATATGCTGTCTCCAGTTTAGTTCAGTCACTCAGTCATGTCTGACTCTTTGCGACCCCATGAATCACAGCATGCCAGGCCTCCCTGCCCATCACCAACTCCTGGAGTTCACCCAAACTCATGTGCATTGAGTTGGTGATGCCATCCAGCCATCTCATCCTCTGTTGTCCCCTTCTCCTCCTGCCTCCAATCCCTCCCAGCATCAAGGTCTTTTCCAATGAATCAACTCTTTGCATGAGGTGGCCGGACTATTGAAGTTTCAGCTCCAGCATCAGTCCTTCCATCTTTAGGATGGACTGGTTGGATCTCCTTGCAGTCCAAGGGACTCTCAAGAGTCTTCTCCAACACCACAGTTCAGAAGCATCAATTCTTAGGCACTCAGCTTTCTTCACAGTCCAACTCTCACATCCATACATGACCACTGGAAAAACCATAGCCTTGACTAGACGGACCTTTGTTGGCAAAGTAATATCTCTGCTTTTTAATATGCTACCTAGGTTGGTCATACCTCTCCTTCCAAGGAGTAAGTGTCTTAATTTCATGGCTGCAGTTACCATCTGGAGTGATTTTGCAGCCCAGGTTGGTCATAAATTTCCTTCCAAGGAGTAAGCATTAGCATTAGATAAATGTGGAAGTAGGAAGTGTATCTAAAGGATGCAAAATTTGAAAAAAGAAATGGTTCTTGATTTCTAGTGAAAAGAAACTGAATTAGCACCAGATGAATAATCAGAGGAAGAGAAGGGTTTTATATGTAGAAAGAGACAATATAGAAATCATCAGTAATAGTATACAAACATAAATCTAGACTGCAGAATGTCACATTCTAAAGAGCATAAGCTCATGAGTTAGACCATTTCACTTGAATCTCCATAGCTTATTGGCTAAGTGATCCTGGGTAGTTTGTTTAAACTTTCCTTGCTGCCAAACCCTCATCTGAAAAATGGGAGATGATGATAAAATAATAGGTTCCAGCTCAGAGGATTCAAAAGGATAATACATATAAAGTAACCAGTGCAGACTAAACTCAATAAACATTAATTTCCATTATGACTTTGGCAAAGTAGCAGCAGAGGAGAAATTCCAGGTTCAAAACTCTCCCCATCATTCATCATACCCCGTCAGTAATGATGAAATTAACATTTAAATGCATATCTATGGTGTAATTGTGTGTGTGCATGCTGAGTCTCCTCCAACTTTTTGTGATCCCATGGGCTCTATTCTGCCTCGCTCCTCTGTCCATGAAATTTTTCAGGCAAGAATACTGAAGTGGATTGTCATTTTCTCCTCCAGAAGATCCTCCCAATCCAGGGATCAAACCTGCATCTCCTGAGTCTCCTGCACTGGCAGAAGGATTTTTTACGACTGTGCCACCTGGGAAGCACAGGGTGTAATTACTGCAACAAATTAAAAACTTCCTTCTTAACACTGGCACCCAACTAATTCATTCTCCTCAAGAATGTTTTTTTCTCATTTAATATGTGATAAAATACCGTTTATTTTATAGCATTTTTCCCTTCCTGACACAAAGTAGACCAACTATTATATGAGCGTTTTCTCTGCTTAATAACCTGAGCTCCTTAAATTTATGCTGGATTAGGAGAATTGTAAAAGCTAACATACAATAGCAAAATACACCATGTAACTTTAAATACACCATGTGAATACAGTGTGTAAGTTCAGGATAAGCTCATGATAAACTTTATTTGATAATTTAAAAATGGCAATAAGTGAATAAGCAGCAATAAATATATACTGAGTTGATGCAGCTATGTCTTTCATTCTTTAGTGAATGAATTCCTCATTCCTGGAATCTCTATTACTTCTTCAATAGTCTTGATTCCCCATATTCACATGTTCTTCAAGTATTTTTCTTTTTTGAAAAAAATTACCATAATGTTGTGAAAACTCTTCTCATGCAAATGACTGCAATTGAGACTAGGAAAGTGTAGAAATCTTCTTCAGATTTATCTTCCATACTCATTTAATTAGAAGAGACTCAGGAGAGACATAAAAATAAAATTATTGACTCATCTGAAATTAAAAGATCCTCATTGTATTTTCTTCAAGAAATGCAGCATGATTCTTGTTAAATAATGATTTTCCAATTTTAATTACATTAAATTCTCTCTTCCTAAATTCCTGCTGTCATTCTAATTAAAGGAAAAATTCTCATTTTCTGTGAAGAAGGTTTGTTTTGATACAGTTAAACCATTTCCATATAATGTTCCAGAGGTGTTTTACAGGTTAAAGCTGGTAACATGTTTTGTTTTTTTTTTTTTTAATGAAAGATTAAAATGCTTAAAATTCCTTGCAGGTGCTATGTAAGATAAGACTTGTATACTTGTATACTTGCTACAGCACTTAACCCCCAAAAGTCAGATGTACATATTGCTAAAAAAATAAACACACAAGTTAGTGCAACCAAGTATTGTTATTTATTTTTTTTAAATTCCTTGTGGACAAATCCAAAATCTTAGACACAGTCTTTGATCTTTTTACTGGAGTATAATTGCTTTTGGAGGACAGCATGGCAACCCACTCCAGTAATCTTGCATAGAGAATCCCCATGGACAGAGAAGCCTGGAGGGGAGGGCGTCTATCATCCATGGGATCTCACAGAGTCAGACACTACTGAAGAAACTTAGCATACACAATCGCTTTACAATGTTGTGTTAGCTTCTGTAATACAAGGAAGTTTATATGTATACATATATCAGCTAAATGTATATATATATATATATATATATATATATATATACACACACACNATATATATATATACACACACACACTTCCTCTTGAGTCTGACTGCCCCAGTCCACCAATTTGGGTCATGACAGAGGACTGAACTGAGCTTCCTGTGGTTCCCACTAGCTGTCTATTTTACACATGATAGTATATAGATGGATAGCATTGACACACATGTGTCAATACTACTCTCCCAATTTGTCCTATTCCCTACTCTCCCCTTCTCCCCACTGTGTCCAAAAGCCTATTTTATAAAGAGACATAGATGACCTAGAGACTTTCAAACAGAATGAAAGTGAAATCAGAAAGAGAAAAATAAATATCATGTATTAATGCATTTATGTGGAAACTAGAAAAATAGTACCTGTTGCAGGGCAAGAATTAAACACGTTCTTGAGAATAAGCAGCATCCTGGAGAGCAAGATGCTGTCACTGGTTTTGCTAGTAGCTTTTCTCCCTTATTCCTCAAAGATGTTACCCACTTTGTTCAACTACTTCAGTTCAGGTCAGTTGCTCAGTCGTGTCCAACTCTGTGATGCCACAGACTTCAGCACACCAGGCTTCTCTATCCATCACCAACTCCCGGAGCTGGCTCAAACTCATGTCCATGGAGTCATTGATGCCATCCAGCAATCACATCCTCTCTCGTCCCCTTGTCCTCCTGCCTTTAATCTTTCCCAGCATCAGAGTCTTTTCCAACGGCCAAAGTGTTGGTTTCAGCTCTAGTATCAGTCCTTCCAATGAGTATTCAGGACTGATCTCCTTCAGAATGGACTGGTTGGATCTTCTTGCATTCCAAGGGACTCTCAAGAGTCTTCTCCAACACCACAGTTCAAAAGCATCAATTCTTAGGCACTCAGATTTTTTTTATAGTCCAACTCTCACATCCATACATGACTACTGGAAAAACAACAGCTTTGACTAGACGGACTTTTGTTGGTAAAGTAATATCTCTACTTTTTAATATGCTGTCTAGGTTGGTCATAGCTTTTCTTCCAAGGATTAACTGTNACAGCTTTGACTAGATGGACTTTTGTTGGTAAAGTAATATCTCTACTTTTTAATATGCTGTCTAGGTTGGTCATAGCTTTTCTTCCAAGGATTAACTGTCTTTTAATTTCATGGCTGCAGTCACCATCTGCAGTTTCTTTTGGAGCCCAAGAAAATAAAGTCTCTCACTGTTTCCATTGTTTCCCCATCTATTTGCCATGAAGTGAGGGGACCAGATGCCATGATCTTAGTTTTTTTTATTTTGAGTTTTAAGCCAGCTTTTTCATTCTCCTCTTTCACCTTCATCAAGAGGCTCTTTAGTTCTTCTTCACTTTCTGCCAGTAAGGGTGGTGTTATCTGTATATCTGAGGGATTTGAGCTTGTGCTTCATCCAATCCAGCATTTTGCATGATGTACTCTGCATAAAAATTAATTAGCAGAGTGACAATATACAGCCTTGATGTACTCCTTTCCCGATTTGGAACAAGTCTGTTGTTCCATGTCCAGTTTTAACTGTTGCTTCTTGACCTGCATACAGATTTCTCTGGAGGCAGGTAAGGTAGTCAGATATTCCCATCTCTTCAAGAATTTTCTACAGTTTATTGTGATCCGCACAGTCGAAGGCTTTATCATAGTCAATGAAGCAGAAGTAGATATCTTTCTTGAATTCTCTTGCTTTCTCTATGAACAACGGATGTTGGAAATTTGATCTCTGGTTCCTCTGCCTTTTCTAAATCCAGCTTGAACATCTGGAAGTTCTCAATTCACGTACTGTTGAAGCCTAACTTGGAGAATTTTGACCATTACTTTGCTAGTGTGTGAGATGAATGCAATTGTGCGGTAGTTTGAACATTCTTTGACATTGCTTTTCTTTGGGATTAGAATGAAAACTGATTTTTTTCCAGTCCTGTGGCCACTGCTGAGTTTTCCAAATCTGCTGGCAGCACTTTCACAGCATCATCCTTTACACTTTGAAATAGCTTGTCTGGAATTCCATCACCTCCACTAGCTTTGTTCATAGTGATGCTTCCTACGGCACACTTGACTTCACACTCCAGGATATCTGGCTTTAGGTGACTGATCACACCACTGTGTGCCAGGAGCCAGCATGGGAGATCCCACCCATGACAAGGTCATGCAGAGAGGCCTGATGGGCAAGGTGAGTCAGGTCTCAAAGGGTCCTCTGTCTGAGCATCTACCCCAAAACCAAAATCTGTTTACTGTCTGCTATACCATACTCTTCTGATATTACTACCTTTTTCTCTAGAAAGAGTTAATTCAGAGCTCCAGTTAACAGTCTCCTGCATATAAAAAGAATGTCTCGGTTTAAACCCTTTTGATGGCTTTCTAACTTATCTGACTGGTCTGCCCGGACTTTACAACTTGTGGATTGTTTACAGCCCCCAACCGTGAGAGGCACGAAGCTTAAAACATCTTAAAGATATAGAGCCTTTTAGAGTTAAGAATTAGTTTGGTGAAGAGTTTGTTGAGTTAATGTTTGCCTCCAGGCCTCCATATCCTTTATCTTTTAGGCACCTGGGAGGATATTAATCAATGTAATCGGGATGCAGAAATAGGAATATAGTAGTTTTGATGTTAGCAATACTAGACTTTTGAGTTAATGAATTTTCTCTTTGTTATAAATCACTGTACTCCACTTCCTTGTTATAAATTGTTGTATCTTTGTTATGTAAGAATGTAACTTTATTTACATTTCTGAGAGTGGCACCAGACTTTGGGAAGAACAACACTATTACCCTTATCAAAAAAGGGCTGTAAAATATTAATTGGCCTTCTGGCCAGAAGATGATGTAAATCACCTAAGACTTATGTATACAACTAGGTGTGCAGAGAGAAAGCCTTGTCTCGATAAGAGTCAGGGCTGTTGACACTGCATAATTTTGTTTTATCCATTGATCTCTATGTACAACCAAAAAGTATAAAAAGCTTTTTGAACAATAAAGGATGGACCAGTTTCTCAGACCAGCTTCTCAAACCGGTTTCTTGGAAATCTGGCTCCCCTCCTGTCAAGTCTCTCTCTCTCTCTTTCTCCTTCTCCCTCCCTCTCCTTTTCAGGCTAAATTCCCAACTGGGGTGTGGAGGCTCTCCACATCTACTTACTTGCCCTGGCTTTTAAGATCCACGCAAGAGGGAGCCTAAGGTGGGGCACCCTCCACTATTCAAGTGGGCGCTGGTGGCCTAATGTAGATGGTGCAAGTTCCTTGTCTTGGAACTTTATTAGTTCTCCACATAAACCAAGTTATTCAGCCTCTTTTCTCTACTAATTTTCCTGCTATACTATTTCTTCTCAATCTCTCTTTATATTTCTAAATAAATAAGTTTCTCCTTGCCACGCTGTCCCCACTTCAAATTACCCTGGATCCACCGGGGCTGGACCCTGGCAATTGTGGTTATCTGGGTCATTAAGATCGTTTTTATTTAGTTCCTCTGTGTCTTCCTGCCACCTCTTCTTGATGTCTTCTGCTTCTCTTAGGTCCATACTATTTTTGTCTTTTATTGAGCCCATCTTGGCATGAAATGTTCCCTTGGTATCTCCAATTTTCTTGAAGAGATCTCTATTCTTTTCCAATCTATTGTTTTCCTCCATTTCTTTTGCATTGTTCACTTAGGAAGGCTTTCTTATCTTAAGCTCAACTACTTACGGGTGCTTATTTCTCAAATTTGAGGATGACCTTCCATGATCGTGGACTGAACAGCTTATAGGACTGTGATTGTATGGTTTCATTCAATAGATATATTTTAAGCAGTCAGCATTAACAAAATATGTAAGTAGGAAGTGGAATTCAAGGATACAACCTATGAAAAGAAACATTCCCTGTTTCCAAGCAAAATAAAACAGAGTGAACATAGTACAGATGAATGATCGGAACCAGCTGTGTTTTATTTCTGTTGCTGTTTGGTGTCTATGCCGTGTCTGACTCTTCTGCAAACCCATGCACTGTAGCCTGCCAGCTCCTCTTTCCATGGGGTTTCCCAGGCAAGAATACTGGAGGGGGTGCCCTTTCCCTTTCCAGGGGATCTTCCTGACCCTGGGACTGAATCCATGTCTCCTGCATTGGCAGGTGAATTTTTTATCACTGAGGCACCAGGAAAGCCCTGATGTGTTTTATATATAGAGAGAAAACAGTGATATCATAGACAGCACATAGCCATACACCTAAAACTCCAATTATGCATTCACTTATCTCTTCTCAAGTGCACTTAAAAACTACTTTTTGAACACCTGGTATAGTTAAATCATAGTATGCATGTTGGTAATACAAAGACTAATAAACTTCAATTACTATAATAGAGATACAATATGTTCGAAATTACCTTAATATGGTATAGCATGTGATAAGTGGAACTCAAAAAACAGATGTAAAATCAATGCATTTTAGGAACCT
>SJYQ01000475.1:96634-132049 GCA_006410935.1 Redunca redunca
GAACCTGTATGGGAGATATTATTTCATTCTGGGAAGTTCAGGGATATTTCATGAAAAAGTATGGTTTGAAAATATTAACTAATGCCTAAATATATTTTTAACTAAATAAATATGTTTTTCCTACCTAATATAAGCCTAACCCAAGTAGAATTACATAAAAAAAAAAACCCAAAATATTAGCCATGTCCCTCAGGGGCTCAATAACAAATAGAGGAATAGAGAAGACTGATATATAATTAATAAGAATATGATGTGCTTACTAATAAAATTGAGAAATGTGACAAGATGCATTGAAACACCAAGACCATGATTGGCTCCTGTGCATCATGCCTAATTGAATGAAGAATGCAAAATTTTGGCATTTTGGAAGATGATACTAAGAGGAAAAAGGGAGAATTCTTTTTAAAGAGAAGAAAAGAACATGATTAGAATTATTACAGAGAGTTGAGATTTGGAGAAAGGGGTGTAGTAAGGATGATCAAACTAGTCAGTTCTAAGAGAAGTCAGCCCTGATTGTTCACTGGACAGACTGATGCTGAAGCTCCAATACTTTGGCCACCTGATGCAAAAAGCTGACTCACTAGTAAAGACCCTGATGCTGGGAAAGATTGAGGGTGAAAGGAGAAGAGGAAATCAGAGGATGAGATGGCTAGATGGCATCATCAATTCAATGGACATGAACTTGGGCAAACTTCAGGAAGTGGTGAGAGACAAGGAGGCCTGGTGTGCTCCAGTCCATGGGATCGCAAAGAGTCAGACACGACTTAGGGACTGAACAACAAGAGACGACTTTGTTGTTAAAGTTCACTAACAAGTTAAGTATACTAAAATAAGAAATTTTAAAACATGAAATACAATGTGACTCTATTACCCTATCTTTCCAATGAAATCTCCACAGAAATCTAAATCGCTTTTTTAAATTATTAAAATTATTTTTGCTGTTTTTTAATGTACAAGATCTTTATTTATTATTACCATTTTTGTTTTAACTTTTTGGCCATGCCAAGCAACATGTGGGATCTTAGATCCCCAACCAGGAATTGAACCTGTGCCCCTTGAAGTGGCAGCACAGAGTCTTAACCACTGGACCACCATGGAAGTCCCTTGAAATTATCTTTGGATTTGAATTTTTTTCTAGGTGCTATGAGACAGGCCTCAGCTAGGTATTGGGTGAAGGTTATAATCTTAAAGTGTACAGTGACAGGTAACTATGTCCCAAAGAGATTTCAAATTACCACATTCAAAGACAAACTGTATCTTTGTTCCCCAAAGCTAATACTCTTGGAGTGTTCCCCATCTAGGTGAAGGGTTCACATGCTGAACTGATTACCTAAATCAGAAGCCTGAGTATTACCTTGACATCTCTTCTCTCCTCACTTGCTAAATCCAATCAGTAAAGCTGCTTCCAGGCAGCTTAATAGGATATATACCCTCTAACTCCATTCACCTCTGTCTACCCCACATCATGAAATCATGCCCCCATCAATTTACTGAAGTATTACTGCATTCACCTCTTACTTGTATCTTCCCCAACCTCATTCTCCCTTTCAGGCTGTTTCCCAGATTGCAACCATATTGAACTTACTGTTGTGCAAAATTGATCATGTCAGATGTGTAGCAGCTGATGAGTAGAAGGAGCAAACTGGCAAGACAAGGAAACCAGAGGCTCTAGATAGAAAGCTGGAAACAAAAAGACCTTAAAGAACACTGACCTCAGCTGCTTCATTTAACAAGAGAAGACTGAGGTCCAATCAGTCAACAAACACAATGTGCCCAACAGATACACAGGCACGGAACAAAGGTGTTTCATTCTGTAATCTGCTTTCCTGGCCATATCCCACAAGTCTTGATGTCTAGAACTGCGTGGTCACTCTTTTTCCTGGCTCTTGAAAAATAATTGTTTGCTCATTTTATTATTTTCCAAATTAACAAAGCACAGGTTTCCCTGGTGGCTCAGATGGTAAAGAATCTGCCTGTAATACAGGAGATCCAGATTTGCTCCTTGGGTCAAGAAGATCCCCTGGAGAAAGGAATGGCAACCCATTCCAGTATTCTTGCTGGGAGAATTCCATGGACAGAGGAGCCTGGTGGGCTACATAGTCCATGGGGTTGCAAAGACTTGGACATGACTAACATGACTAACACTTTCACTTTTCACATAGCTTGAGAAAAACAAGAGGCATAAACTAAACATGATTCAAATATTAAGTTCAGTAAAGAAATGGGTAGTTGGCACCCATGGAGGAGAACCATCCAATGAATTCTGAATATAATATTAGCACAAAGCAGTCTCCTAAACTGATGGACTTCAACTGTAGTATGAGGCCTATATAATACAAAAGAGTACTTACTCTAATTTCATACAGATTTTTCCTTTCTTAGAGAATGGGCTGCTAGATGCTAAGGTTGTATTTTTATTTGCCACCTTCTGGATATATTATTAGAGCAAGTATAGGCATTGAGGGGCTTCCTCTGTGGCTCAGACAGTAAAAAATCTGCCTGCAATGCAGGAGACCTGAGTTCAATCTCTGGGTCAGGAAGATTCCCTGGAGGAAGGCATAGCAATCCACTCCAGTATTCTTGCCTTTAGAATTTCATGGACAGAGATCTTGGCAGGCTATAGTTTACAGCTTCGCAAAGAGTCAGACATGATCAGTGACTAACACACACACACACACACACACACACACACACACGTACTGAGGCAGTAAACACCACGGATTCCTGAATTCACTTGTACCACGCATTAATGTGATCCATGTAATTTTCAGGGAAGGTGGGCTACAAAATACATGCTCAGTCAATAGCTAGAGCATGAAATAGCCTTTTAGTCACCTTATCATAAAAAAAAAGAAAAAAAATATATATCACATTTCACGATGTCAGATGGGGAAGAAATGTTACAAGAGAATTCTCCCCTTAACAAGGAAATCCAGAAAAAGAGTCAACATGGAGAGAGAAAGGCAATTCTCAGAAGGCAAAATGAGATTTTTGTAAACTTTGTTTTCTTAAATCCTCTCTCAGAGGACTTAAGTCAGTGTCTTATTTTATCCAAATTTGTTTTCACTTCTGTAACTATTATTAGAGTTGTTGAGTTTTGCTTGTACGTGTTGTGGATCCTGTGGTTCCCACGTTTTGTCAAAAACAGTCACCTGAAATATTTCTGTGGTTGAGATATGCAATGAATTTAGCTGGCTGTTTGAAAACTCCCCTGATTCTGTTAGCTGTTTGCTCTGTCTTCCTGCTGTTTCTCATCATTCCTCTCTAATTTTGAATGTGGTTAAGGGAAAGAAAGGCAAAATAAAAGTCTATTTTGAAGCAAATGACACCACCCATGACTAACTATATACAGTATTTGTGACTTTGGACAGTTTTATTATTGCACTCTCCAGGGCCCACAGCTTGCTGCTACTAAATAAGAAATCTCCATTGTATATTTTTATGGCCTAAATTCACACATTGTTATATATAATATTTGTCTTTTACTGAATGCTTGGATCCCTCTGTCTCTCTCTCACTCCTTTTCTTTAGATGCAGAAAAATGGAGAATAATGGTAACAGAACAACAGCATTTTATTTTTAGGGATTTCCATGCTATATCTTCTTAAAGCCAACCACAACCATTTATATAAGTAGAAAAAATGACTTGAAAATCAAACATGAACGAGACAGGCAGGAAGGCAACCCATTCCAGTACTCTTGCCTGGAAAATCCCATGGACGGAGGAGCGTAATAGGCTACAGTCGCAAAGAGTCAGACATGACTGAGTGACTTCACTTCATACAGGAGATCCCGGTTTAATTCTTGGGTGGGGAAGATCCCCTGGAGAAGGGATAGGCTACCCGCTCTAGTATTCTTGGGCTTCCCTGGTGGTTCAGACAATAAAGAATCTGCCTGAAAGGCAGGAGACCTGGGTTTGATCCCTGAGTTGAGAAGATCCCCTGGAGGAGGGCATGGCAACACACTCCAGTATTCTTGCCTGGAGAATCCCATGGACAGAGAGGCCTGGTGGGCTACAGTCCATGGGGTCACAAAGAGTCAGACACGACTGAGCAACTAAGCACAGCATATGATTTCAGGATTGAGACAGAGAGAGAACAAGAACAGGGAAACCAAGATTGCATTGCTGTGAACAAACATAAAGAATAACTTGTTAGTTTTGATTCTGTTTTAAAAAGTAATGCATGAAGCTGATTTAACAACATAGCTTATGACCTTAAAATGCTGGGTTCATTTTTGAATCATCATGCATCTTCTCAGTTCCCCAGAAGAGTCATCATGTCTTGCTAAGAATAGGACAAGCCCTGGTAAATAATAGGTTAATAAATAAAACTGTACATTTAGAAGCGGCACAACGCAGTTGGTGAAGTCTTGCATAGGAAGACGAAACCTGCTTTTGGTGTAGGACAAAAATACTGAAGCTGCTTAGTGATTCGGTTTCCTCTGGTACCAACTAGCAAGAACATAATCCCTCTGAAAATTTGTTTTAATGATGGCCGATGGTTGTGTTGGTACAGCAGAGATTTTATATCATTTGTATAGGGCTGGGCAGAGTGGTAAACCGTAAGTATCTGATTCTACATCACATATCAATCATTTGGTTTTTTACCACTGAAGCATGGATGTCAGGTTCTGAAGAGATGTTGCCCTGATTTAACAGGCAGCAGCAGACATGGTAGAAGCATCATCAAGGTGACTCCAAAAGAGAAAAGGCCACTGTGAACTCTTTCCCCAACTTCCTGGGTAGATTTCCATCTCACTGCTGTCTAGGGCACAGCGACACGTCATGGAGGATTTTCTGTAAGCCATATTTTTGACATTCTGCACTTGTTCATGGTGTGCACCAGACAGGAACATATGGTTCCAAATGTCTGTGGCAGTTGTGTAGAGGACACAACAGAAAGAGTTGTTTTATGTGAAAATAAAATAAAAAGGAGAAATCTAGAAAGCAATGAAGTGGCCACTGAAGAGCCAAGATCTTCAGTACTTCAAGTTGCCTATTACTTCAAGTTGTCAAAGGGAAAGAAATGTAGAGAGAGTGAAAACATTGATATTGTCTACAGCTGTGATTAAAAATGTTCTCATTATCATAGAACAATTCAATGACAAAAATCAGTATTACTCTAGGCATGTCAGTTGCTTGTCTAAGTAATTTTATAGAACATAGATATTTTGTAATAATACTTTACAGAAGAGTTTCTCTTTGAGGATTTTAAAAAATAAATAAAATCAGTTGATACACTGGCATGGTTTCCTGTGTGAATTTTTCAGGTCAATAATCTGTACTGTGGTGGGAAGAAACTTGTTTACCTTGCCCTGGTATAAAATCTGTCTAGGCTTTTATCTGTTCTTTCCTTATGTCGTGAGCTTTTAGCGATCATGTCACATGCCCCAAATATCTGAGCTGCACAGAGTAAGGCATTTCTGTTCTCACTCATCTAGGATCCAGTGGCTTTTTGTGACTGTGATCACCCTGCTCTCACCTTGCTGTTGTGCTACAGATAATTCAAAAGCAATTAGTCTTAGACTTGGGAATGCTTTTAAAATTGACTGGCCATGGACAAACTCAGGACATTTTAATCAACTGATGTCTTACAACACATCTGTTTCCTAAATGAGGAGGTATGCCACCTTCTTGAAGCAGGAAATCGCTTGCCATAAAGAAAAGGGCTATCAAATGTGTTTCTTGTAACGCCGGCCTACATTGCTGTGTCCAGCACAGTAAGGATAAAATTAACCATCCAAGCTTGAAAAGTAATAAATACCAAATAAGTATGAGCTAGCTAAAGAATGACAGGGTACATGGATACATGTTATTTGCTCAGTCGTGTCCACTCTGTGAATCGATGGACTGAAGTCACCAGGGTCCTCCTTGTCCATGGAATTCTCCAGGCAAGAATACTGGAGTGGGTAGCCATTCACCTTCTCCAGGGATCTGCCCGACCCAGGGATCGAACCCAGGTGCCCTACACTGCAGGCAGATTCTTTACCATCTGAGCCATCAGGGAAGCCTGGGCTAGCTAAAAACTAACAAGATAGGTAAAGTATATTAAAAATATGGAGAAATAACTAGGGAAATAAACTTCTATGTCCCCTCAGAAGCAGGCTGAGGTGAGAATTCAATTATTATAAGTGAATTTGGGAGTTCATTTGAAGAAGGACCAGTAAGTGAAAGTAAGAGGCAGGAAAAGAGAAGAAAGCTGATAAAAGATGCATTACCCAGCAAGTGATTTCCACAGGAAACTGGAGCAGAATTCCTTTGGGAAACTCTGGGAGAAAGTATAGACCACAGTTCAGGGTTCTTCCAGGTAAGGGGCAGATTCCAAGACGCTGGATCTATATTTCACCTCCCAACTCCCACAGTGAAAAAGAAGAACAAGAGGAAGCGAATGCAAAGGAGGAAGAGAAGAGAAGGTGCAGGGCAGAAACAGAGACACAGAGGTAGGAACAGCTTCCGGGGGTAGGAGAAGGGGGTGGGATGAATGGGAGATGAGAGTTGATGTACACACACTGTCGTATATAAAACAGGTAGCAAGTGGGAACCTGCTGTACCACCCAGGGAGCTCAGCTCGGAGCTCTGTGATGACTAGAGGGGTGGGATGGGGTTGAGGGAGGGGAGGGAGGTTCAAGAGGGAGGGAATGTATGTATCCACAGAGATGATCCACTTCATTGTACAGTGGAAGCTAACTGAATATTATAAAGAAACTGTGTCCCCAAGTGAAAAAAATAGAAAGAAAGAGAGAGAGAGAAAGAAAGTAGAGGAGAGAGGAGGGAAAAGAAAGAAAAAAAACGTCCTCAGGAAGAGTCACAGCTGTTTTCAGGAAGCCAGATTCACATGCAGAGGTAAGTGCTGAGAGCATATGGGCGGGGCACTGAGAACACCTGCTACTGCAATTTGGACCAAAAGTTGCAAAGTAAGTGCTCTGGGTAAAGGTGAAGGATTGAATGCATTTCCTCCCGAGAGGTCCCAAAACTACAGTACAGGGGCGGGGAGGAAGTGCACTCATTGAGGAGCGGAAATTCACCTGGCCATCTAGAGAAAAAACCATCACTGCTAACAGGCAAGAGCCAACCTGCTCTTCAAGGTAGAAAAGTCTCCTGGCTAAGAGCCAGCAGCCTGCAGGACCTCCAGACCTGGGGGATGTGGTGACCTGACGGAGAAAGGACTGCTGGAAAGCTCTTTAAGAAGGAGTTACATCCACACCACTGGATAACTTCCTCTCCCTATGACCTCCACATAAAAGTCGGGGCATTTCTCTGAAGAGGGTACAACTGAGGCTTTCTGGACAGGAGGATTCAGACTTAAGGAAAGGCAGAAATAACAGTCTGAATGGGGGGGGGATTAAGTCAACACAGATGTAAATGGAAGTTGAGGCTGGTGGCTATTTTCATTCACAAGACATGCAATTCACAGACAGTGAAGACCTTGACTCTCAGGGAAGAGAAGCAAGAGAGTCTTCTCTTGGGAATGTAATCAGCCCAGAAGAAAACTTCTTTTTTTAAAAAAATTTCCTTCAAATTTATTTATTAAAGAGAAATAAACATTATGTACATAATTGAATTCCCATTCTGCCTGCCGTAAAGGCAACCAACATTGTGACATTTCTTTGCCATGATTTTACATTCAGTTAAGTTCAGTTCAGTTCAGTCGCTCAGTCATGTCTGACTCTTTGCGACCCCATGACTTGCAGCACGCTAGGCCTCCCTGTCCATCACCAACTCCCAGAGTTCACTCAGACTCATGTCCATCGAGTCCGTGATGCCATCCAGCCATCTCATCCTCGGTCGTCCCCTTCTCCTCCTGCCCCCAATCCCTCCCAGCATCAGAGTCTTTTCCAATGAGTCAACTCTTCGCATGAGGTAGCCAAAGTACTGGAGTTTCAGCTTTAGCATCATTCCTTCCAAAGAAATCCCAGGGCTGATCTCCTTCAGAATGGACTGGTTGGATCTCCTTGCAGTCCAAGGGATTCTCAAGAGTCTTCTCCAACACCACAGTTCAAAAGCATCAATTGTTCGGCACTCAGCCTTCTTCACAATCCAACTCTCACATCCATACATGACCACTCCAAAAACCATAGCCTTGACTAGAAGGACTTTAGTCGGCAAAGTAATGTCTCTGCTTTTGAATATGCTATCTAGGTTGCTAATAACTTTTCTTCCAAGGAGTAAGCGTCTTTTAATTTCATGGCTGCAATCACCATCTTCAGTGATTTTGGAGCCCCCAGAAATAAAGTCTGACATTGTTTCCACTGTTTCCCCATCTATTTCCCATGAAGTGATGGGACCAGATGCCATGATCTTCGTTTTCTGAATGTTGAGCTTTAAGCCAACTTTTTCACTCTCCTCTTTCACTTTCATCAAGAGGCTTTTTAGTTCCTCTTCACTTTCTGCCATAAGGGTGGTGTCATCTGCATACCTGAGGTTATTTATATTTCTCCTGGCAATCTTGATTCCAGCTTGTGTTTCTTCCAGTCCAGCGTTTCTCATGATGTACTCTGCATAGAAGTTAAATAAGCAGGGTGACAATATAGAGCCTTGACGTACTCCTTTTTCTATTTGCAACCAGTCTGTTGTTCCATGTCCAGTTCTAACTGTTGCTTCCAGACCTGCATACAGATTTCTCAAGAGGCAGGTCAGGTGGTCTTGTATTCCCATCTCGTGAAGAATTTTCCACAGTTTATTGTGATTCACACAGTCAAAGGCTTTGGTATAGTCAATCAAGCAGAAATAGATGTTTTTCTGGAACTCTCTTGCTTTTTCCATGATCCAGCAGATGTACCTACATACTATCCTTTTTTTGAATGTTGGATTTTGGTTCTGTTTGTTTGCTTATGGAAGTATAGTTGCTGCACAACATTATACAAGTTATAGGTGTACATTACAGTGATTCACAATTTTTAAAGGTTATACTCCATCAATAGTTATTACAAAATAGTTTATATTCTGCATGTTGTAGAATATATCCTAGTAGCTTATTTTATACCTAATAGTTTGTACCTCTTACTCCACCATCTTTATATAGTCCCTCCTCCATTCTGCCTCCCTATGGTAACCACTAGTTTGTTCTCTATATCTGTGACTTTGCTTCATTTTTGTTATATTGACTAGTTTGTTGTAGCAAACTCTTAAACGTACTTTTGAAAATACTGACATCAGAGGTGCCCCCATGTCACTGCCACGTGTGTGTGTGTGTGTCTGTGTGTGATGCGTGTGTATGTTTAGTCACTTAGTCGTGTCCTACTCTTGGTAACCCTTTGGACCGTAGCCTTCCAGGCTCCTCTGTCCATGTGATTCCCCAGGCGAGAATACTGGGGCAGGTTGCCGTTTCTCCTCCAGGGGATTTTCCCAAACCAGGGATAGAACTTGCATCTCCTGTGTCTCCTGCACTGCAGGGAGATTCTTTACCTGCTGAGCCATTGGCAAAGCTAAGAGCCCACACATCCTGCCTAATTTTACTCCATACTTCAATCAGCCTTCCAGATCTTTCTCCTTAAACATGAACAGACAACAAAAAGTTGTAGGATATTTGAGAAAGTTCCTACCATGAAAGTTGGAGATCAAAGAACACACCAAAAAAGGTATCTTGAAGCTAACAGAAAGTACTTAGGGGAGAAAAATCCCTCCAAAATATCCTCAAAGGCTTAAAAACAGACATTACAGCTATGAAACAAAAACAAAATATTTAACATTGAGAGGGAAAAAAATAACTCATAAAATAAAAACATAACATAAATGAAAAAAAAATCATCAAAGGATTAAAACATAAAGTTGAGAAAATGTCCCAAAGGGTTACTTAAGTGGACAAAGAGGGGTACTCAAGCAACAGGTACACTATCTGAATAAACCAAACTAGAGAAAGAATTTTTTGAGACACTTTTGCTTAAGAAATCACTCTAATATGTGTTGAGAGAAGCGAAGAGGGAAGAACGAGTTAGATGGAGATACAAACACAGGGAGATAGAGAGAAAGAAATAAGGAGGAGGAAGAGGAGCAAAAGAGACAGGATTCAAAGCTAAAGCAAAACCAAAAGCATCAGCCATTAAATATACAGAAAAGGAAGAGAATCCCCAGCTGACCGTAAAAGTAGTATTCCAGGAGAGAAACTGGCCTTCTTGTAGACAGCCACCTGTCCTGAATAATGCAGCATTAATTCAAAGCCTTCCTCAGCAATCAATGGAAAGAAACAGAGGAAAACAACAGAATGGGAAAAACTAGAGATCTCTTCAAGAAAATTAGAGATACCAAGGGAACACTTCATGCAAACATGGGCTCGATAAAGGACAGAAATGGTATGGGCCTAACAGAAGCAGAAGATATTAAGAAGAGGTGGCAAGAATACACGGAAGAACTGTACAAAAAAAATCTTCACAACACAGGTAATCACGATGCTGTGATCACTCACCTAGAGCCAGAAATCCTGGAATGTGAAGTCAAGTGGGCCTTAGAAAGCATCACTATGAACAAAGCTAGTGGAGGTGATGGAATTCCAGTTGAGCTATTTCAAATCCTGAAAGATGATGCTGTGAAAGTGCTGCACTCAATATGCCACAAATTTGGAAAACTCAGCAGTGGCCACAGGACTGGAAAAGGTCAGTATTCATTCCAATCCCAAAGAAAGATAATGCCAAAGAATGCTCAAACTACCACACAGTTGCACTCATCTCACACGCTAGTAAAGTAATGCTCAAAATGCTCCAAGCCAGGCTTCAGCAATACGTGAACTGTGAACTTTCAGATGTTCAAGATGGTTTTAGAAAAGGCAGAGGAACCAGAGATCAAATTGCCAACATCTGCTGGATCATNTGGAATCAAGATTGCCAGGAGAAATATCAATAACCTCATATATGCAGATGATACCACCCTTATTTATGGCAGAAAGTGAAGAAGAACTAAAAAGCCTCTTGATGAAAGTGAAAGAGGAGAGTTAAAAAGTTGGCTTAAAGCTCAACATTCAGAAAATGAAGATCATGGCATCTGGTCCCATCACTTCATGGGAAATAGATGGGGAAACAGTGTCAGACTTTATTTTTGGGGGCTCCAAAATCACTGCAGATGGTGACTGCAGCCATGAAATTAAAAGATGTTTACTCCTTGGAAGAAAAGTTATTAGCAACCTAGATAGCATATTCAAAAGCAAAGACATTACTTTGCCGACTAAGGTCCGTCTAGTCAAGACTATGGTTTTTGGAGTGGTCATGTATGGATGTGAGAGTTGGACTGTGAAGAAGGCTGAGTGCCGAACAATTGATGCTTTTGAACTGTGGTGTTGGAGAAGACTCTTGAGAGTCCCTTGGACTGCAAGGAGATCCAACCAGTCCATTCTGAAGGAGATCGGCCCTGGGATTTTTTTGGAAGGAATGATGCTGAAGCTGAAACTCCAGTACTTTGGCCACCTCCTGTGAAGAGTTGACTCATTGGAAAAGACGCTGATGCTGGGAGGGATTGGGGGCAGGAGGAGAAGGGGACGACCGAGGATGAGATGGCTGGATGGCATCACGGACTCGATGGATGTGAGTCTGAGTGCACTCTGGGAGTTGGTGATGGACAGGGAGGCCTGGCATGCTGCTGTTCATGGGTTCGCAAAGAGTTGGACACAACTGAGCAACTGAACTGAACTGAACTGAACTGAATTCAAGAGGAAAAACAAATATAAACATCACTAGCACCACTTATGATTCTCTTTAAAAAAAAAAAGCATGTAAAAGAGCTTCTTAAGTACTTTTTCTAGCAAAACAAGAGGGAAAACTAAGGACCACATGTTGCTGCTGCTGCTGCTAAGTCACTTCAGTCGTGTCGACTCTGTGCGACCCCGTAGACGGCAGCCCACCAGGCTCCACCGTCCCTGGGATTCTCCAGGCAAGAACACTGGAGTGGGCTGACCACATGTTAAGAGTAACAATTTGGGCCTTGTCTAAGGAAAGATGAGGCTTCCCAGGTTGCTCAGTGGTGAAGAATCTGCCTGCCAAGGCAGGAGACTCGGGAGATGAGGGTTCAATCCTTGGGTCAGGAAGATCCCTTGGAGGAAGAAATGGCAACCCATTCCAGTATTCTTGCCTAGAGTATCCCATGGACAGAGGAGCCTGGTGGGCTACAGTCCATGGAGTTGGGAAAAGCTGGACACAAATGAGCATGCGCACATATACACAGACACACACACATGAAAGAAAATATCTGACCTTTATACTGAGTTTTGGGGAGATAGTCTATGCCATACCTGATAGAAATGTTTTTGTTTTTAGGGCATGGACTAGCCATACTTGATAGTCTTAAGTTAGAAGGTAACCATAGCAGAAACCATATGATTGGGACAGGGGTGAGATGTGAGTCACAAGTACCACTTCCTCTGAAGAGTGAGTTAAATCATGTGGAAATCAAGTGATCAATCAAGACTATAGAATGGAGCCCCAATAGCAACTGTGGATATTTGAGCTGAGGTGATCTTTCTTGGTTGGCAGTATTCCATCATGTCTTCCCAAGTCTGCCAGGAGGGTATCATGTCCTAACTCCATAAGGAGAGACTAGCAGAAGCTCTGCATTTCAAACCCTTTCAGACTCTCTTCTTTGGCTGATTTTCATATTTATCCTTCCTTAATAGAAAACCATAACCATGAGTTTAATAGATTTTGGTAATAATAAGTGGGGCTACGCTGGTGGCTCAGTGATAAAGAATCTGCCTGCCAATGCAGGAGACACAGGAGAGCCGGATTGGATCCCTGGGTCAAGAAGATTCCCTGGAGGAGGAAATGGCAACCCACTCTAGTATTCTTTCCTGGGAGAAGCCCATGGACACAGGAGCCTAGCTGGCTACAGTCCATGGGGTCACAAAGTCAGACAGGACTTAGCACACACACACAGGCAGGCAGCAGTGTACTTCACTGTGCATCAGACTCAAATATAAACCCTGAATAGTGACTGCACTTGAAAGTTCAGTTTATTAAGAGGAGAAAGGGAAGCCAGTAGAATGAAGGTGTTGGAGAATGAAAATCTCATATACCATGACAGCATGATGGATAATACCACCAACTCATGAAGCCAGCAAGAACTATTTAGGTATATTATGTAGAAGCAATTGAACAACAACAATGTAGAAACCTGGGATGTGTAAATGCTGGGCACAATATCTGAAAGAGTTGGAGAAGAAGCACTGGGGGAACAAGGAGAAATGATGGTATTATGTTACATTTTTATTTAGTACTAACTTCTGTATTATGTGCATGTATTTATATATGTATATATTTCTTTGATAAACAAACACAATAGTTTAAAAAACACAGGATGCTCCAAGAAGGGATTGTGAGGAAAGAAATTAAACCAAGATGTAATAATTAGAAACCTGGATTAGTTTGCATAATTTGAATATGAAGAAGCTGAGTATGTATTGTTATCAGGGGGTTGACTTTGGAAATCTATAAGGCAAGGTGGGCTGAATAAAAATTAGAAGGTTGTAATGGCTGTGAGCTTCAGTTTTTGGCTTTTTAAAGGCAATTACTAGCTTTTTAACACAGGTTCTTTAAGGTTTCTGCTCACTTATTTAATCATTCCAAAACTGAAGTAACTTGAGCTTATACGATTACTGAAACTAATGATTATTCAAATATGTACCAAAGCAAACTTTGACTACATTAGGTATGTATGTATATGTGTATGCCAAATTGCTTCAGTGGTGTCCAACTCTTAGTGATCCTGTGGACTGTAGCCCACCACACTCCTCTGTCCATGGGATTCTCCAGATAATAATACTGGAACGGGTTCTTATATCCTCCTCCAGGGGATCTTCTGGACCCAGGGATCAAACCTATATCTTCTGCATTGCAGGTGGGTTTTTTGCCACTAGCACCACCTGGGAAGCCCATAGGTATGTGTGCAAGGTATGCCATTTTACTCCTCCCTTTCAAACCCAATAAGCCTACAAACATATTATTTAGTAAATAAACAGCAATTAATTATTAATAATAAACTCAATAAACTGAGCTGCAACTGTGCATCAGGAGTTGGGAAAGGTTCTGAAAGTATCCAGAGACTCAACCCCAAATGAAAAGACCCCGCTTTCCTGCTGCTTGTAATCTAAAAAGAGAGAAATACACAACAAATAAACAAATAGTTAAAATCAGTAATAACTGCTGAGAAAGAAAAGCGCAGGACACCGTTGAAGGGTAAAATTGGGTGGACATATTTTTCATTGCGGATCCATGGAAAGCCTTTCTGAGTAATGAGATAGGAGGCAAGAATAATGCTTCATTAAGAAAAGTGTGAGGAAGGGAACATTCAAGATGCTAAAAGCAGCTTGGAAAAATGTCCTGAGAGGACCAGAAGGGGACTAGTTTGACAGGCTCCACCTGAGAAGGGGAGTTCCCTGCCGTATGGCCGACTGAGGAGGAACATGAGAAGCAAATATGAGGTGAAGATGTTCACCTTCTCGTGGTCTGAGAGGTGAGGACTCTGCCTTATAAAGCACATAGATGGGTGAGCAAGTGATTACAGGTTGGAAAGATGGAGCCAGGCTCACCAGCCTCACATCACCTTATATCAGTTCTCAGACCTTCAGGAAGTCTGGTGAGGACCTTGGAGGATCTGGGCATTGGAGACATGGATGAGGCTCCTCCAGTAGTTCCTTCTCTCCACCTGACATCAGTCACTCAAGCTCTATCTCATTTACATAGTAGGGAGCTTCCCACAACAGAACCTTCCTCTGCCTGGAATCTTCTTCTTCGTCCCCCTTCAGGACTCCCAACTACCCTTTGAGCTGTGCTTAGTCACTCAGTTTTGTCCGACTCTTTGTGACCCCATGGACTGTAGCCTTCCAGGCTTCTCTGCACATGGAGATTCTCCAGGCAGGAATACTGGAGTAGGTTGCCGTGTCTCCAGGGGATCTTCCCGACCCAGCAATCGAACCCAGGTCTCCCACAGTGCAGGCAGTTTCTTTACCATCTGAGCCGTCAGGGAAACCCAAGAATACTGGAGTGGGACGCCTACCCCTTCTTTAGGGGATCTTCCCGACCCAGGAATCAAACTAGGGTCTCTTGCATTGCAGGCAGATTCTTTACCACCTGAGCTACCCAGGAAGCCCCAACTACCCTTTCAGTCAAGGCATAAAGGATACTTCTTCAGAGTACTCTTTCCTAAGCTCCTACTTCAAAGCAATTTCCACTTTTCAAATCTAACATATCCTTCTGCTTTCCTTCATGGAACCTGCATTCCATCTCTGTGCCTCAATGTTCTCTTCTGCAAAATGGGTGTAGTAATATTAGTGACCACCTCAGAGGATTATGGCAACCCAATATAAACTGCAAAAGATAGTGCCTGACCTGTGATAAAGGCTCTGTAATGTTAGCTACCATTTGGCAGAAGCCAGGAACAGAAGGATATGTATTATAATTACATTAAGTCTCAAAGCAGGCAAAACTAATATCTGCTGTTGAAGGTGAAAATACTGGCAACGTTTGGAGGGTGTCACTGAGAAAAACCAAAGAGGTTCTGACAACATTCTGTTTCCTGTCTGAGTGGTTGGTTGCATGACAGTGATCACTTCATGATAATTCATCTTTGTGCTCCAACTTAGGATTCATTTTGCTCTTTAAAAAGTCAGTTTATTATCATTAACATAATTTGAAATTCTGTATTTAATTGTAGAACTATTTGCTTGACTCTAGGTTCCATGAAAGCAAGAAGAAAATCTATTCACTTTGTCTCTAATACTTAATATAATCTCGAAAACATAAGTCTGATTATGTCATTCTTCTATTCAAAATATTCAGTGACTCCCTATATAATCCAGATTAAAAGTCAGAGTCTTTCCAGCAGACCACAAGCCCTTTGCTGTTTCTCTGAGTCACTCTTGGTGTTTCTGTATCACTCAGGATGATCCAGGCACATTGGAATGAGCCAGTGTTTGCACAATATCATTCATGTACTAAATGCAATGGAATGATTCCTTGTAAGGTGGCAAATTTTATATTTTGTAATTTCACCTCAATTTTAAAAAACATGAGTACTCTAGAACCAGACTAAGTTCAAATTCTGATTCTGTCACTTAGTTGTATGATTTCTGACATGTTGTTTACCTCTCTGTGCAAAAGTAGGGAAAACCACTAGACCACTCAGGTATGATCTAAATCAAATCCCTTACGGTTATAGAGTACAAGTGCGAAATAGATTCAAGGGACTAGATCTGATAGACAGAGTGCCTGAAGAACTATGGATGGAGGTTTGTGACATTGTACAGGAGGCAGTGATCAAGACCATCCCCAAGAAAAAGAAATGCAGAAAGGAACAATGGTTGTCTGAGGAAGCTTTATAAATAGCTGTGAAAAGAAGAGAAACAAAAGGCAAAGGAGTAAAGGAAAGATACCCATTGAATGCAGGGTTCCAAAGAATAGCCAGGAAAGACAAGAAAGCCTTCCTTAGTGATTAATGCAAAGAAATAGAGAAAAACAATAGAATGGGAAAGACTAGAAATCTCTTCAAGAAAATTAGAGATGCCAAGGGAACATTTCATGCAAAGATGGGCACAATAAAGGACAGAAATGGTATGCACCCAACAGAAGCAAAAGATGTTAAGAAGAGGTGGCAAGAATACACAGAACTGTACAAAAAAGATCTTCATGACCCAGATAATCACGATGCTATGATCACACACCTAGAGCCAGACATCCTGGAAGGCCAACTCAAGTGGGTATTATGAAGCATCACTATGAACAAAGCTAGTGGAGGTGATGGAATTCCAGTTGAGCTATTTCAAATTCTAAAAGATGATGCTATAAAAGTGCTGCACTCAATATGCCACAAATTCAGAAAACTCAGCAGTGGCTACAGGACTGGAAAAGGTCAGTTTTCATTCTAATCCCAAAGAAAGCCAATGCCAAAGAATGTTCAAACTACTGCACAGTTGTACTTATCTCATACACTAGCAAAGTAATGATCAAAATTCTCCAAGCCAGGCTTCACCAGTACATGAACTGTGAATTTCCAGATGTTCAAGCTGGCTTTAGAAAAGGCAGAGGAACCAGAGATCAAATTGCCAACATCCATTGGATCATCAAAAAAACAAGAGAGTTCTAGAAAAACATCTATTTCTGCTTGATTGACTATGCCAAAGCTTTTGTCTGTGTGGATCACAACAAACTGTGGAAAATTCTTAAAGAGATGGAAATACCAGACGACCTGATCTGCCTCCTGAGAAATCTGAATGCAAATCATGAAGCAATAGTTAGAACTAGACATGGAACAACAGACTGGTTCCAAATTGGGAAAGGAGTACATCAAGGCTGTATATTGTCACCCTGCTTATTTAACTTATATGCAGAGTACATCATGAGAAACGTTGGCCTGGAGGAAGCACAAACTGGAATCAAGATTGCTGGGAGGAATAACAATAACCTCAGATATGCAGATGACACCATCCTTATGGCAAAAAGTGAAGAATAACTAAAGAGCCTCTCAAAGAAACTAAAAGAGGAGTGAAAAAGTTGGCTTAAAGCTCAACATTAAGCAAACTAAGATCATGGCATCTGGTCCCATTACTTCATGGCAAATAGGTGGGGAAACAATGGAAACAGTGGCTGACTTTATTTTGGGGGGCTCCAAAATCACTGCATATGGTAACTGCTGCCATGAAATTAAAAGACACTTGTTCCTTGGAAGAAAAGTTATGACCAACCTAGACAGCATATTAAAAAGGAAAGACAATACTCTGCCAACAAAGGTCCGTCTAGTCAAAGCTATGCCTTTTCCAGTAGTCATGTATAGATGTGAGAGTTGAACTATAAAGAAAGCTGAGTGCCAAAGAATTGATGCTTTTGAACTGTGGTGTTGGAGAAGACTCTTGCGAGTCCCTTGGACTGCAAGGAGATCCAACCAGTCCATCCTAAAGGAGATCAGTCCTGGGTGTTCATTGGAAGGACTGATGGTGAAGCTGAAACTCCAAAACTTTGGCCACCTGATGCGAAGAACTGACTCATTTGAAAAGACCCTGATGCTGGGAAAGATTGAGGACAGGAGGAGAAGGGGACAACAGAGGATGAGATGGTTGGATGGCATCACTGACTCAATGGACATGAGTTTGAGTTAACTCTAGGAGTTGGTAATAGACAGGGAGGCCTGGCATCCTGCAGTCCATGTGGTCCCAAGGAGTCAGACATGACCTAGTGACTGAACTGAACTGAACTGAACTGAACTGAGAGTACTTACTTCTCAAGGTGGCTCTCAGTATTGAATCCATTTATACGTGTAACAGCACTAAGAAAGGTGCCTGGAATATATAATAAATCACAAAATAAACTCTTTATTTTAAGGACAAGCTTAACCATAAGAACACAGAGATTAGTTGTGGGTCCCTCCTTTATAAAAATGGCTTTTGGAAGGAGAAGTGGAGAACCTTAGTCCCCGTTGACTTTGAGACATCAGTCCATCCACTTGCTGTTACAGTTGGGTCTCAGGAGAGGGTGGGACTTGACTGGGAACCGGGAGCCATGGTAAGCGATCAGACCAGGGTGAGGACCCAGGTCTCCTGACACCCCGATTGCTTGATCTGGCTCTTTTCTTCTTTACTCTCCTTACTTACATGTGGAGGGAGCTACTTACCAACTTGGTTCAGACTTTGCATATGATGGAATTCTATTTTACACACTCAGGTTGTAATATTAGGATATAAAGATATGAATAAATAAAGACTTTTTTTCTTTCGAAGATTTTACTACAATTGCTTTCTTCAGTGCTTTAGCAAATGGACCAGTGTTAGCATGAAAATTACTAAAATGTTAAATTTAAAATTACTAAAATGTAAAAATGTTAAGGCATGTGGGATGGTAGCCATGGTGCTGAAAAATGAAATGTGAGGAGAAATCCCTACTTTGTACAGCATTTTCCTGACATTTGACATCTAAGATTATACCCCAGATTTTCTAGACACAGTGGACTATAGTATTAATAATGTTCTTAGTATGACGTTTAAATAGAAACTGATCTATGTAGGAGCTTTGAATGAAATCAAAACAGAAATCTGGTGTATTATTCAGATTAGTCCTACAAATATACACTTACCAATTGTTGGTTATGTGGGTTATGACTTCATTGGTTAATTAATTAATTCATTCAATGCACATTTATCAAGGTTCCACTAACTACGAAGCATTGCGCTAAATGCTGAGGTTTCAGTCTGCCATCACTGAGTCTCTAATAAAGTAAACAGATATGTAAAGAATTGATAATGGCCATGAGAAAACTGAGCAGGGCATTGTGAAGGAAATCAATCAGAGAAGCAAATTTAGATCAGTCAACAGAATGGATAGAAAGAGGCAGTGGGGGAGAGGAACAATTAAGAACTTACTGTAATAGACCAGATAGAAGACCACGGTGATTTGGGTGAGTGTAGTGGTTCTCAACTAGGGGTGATACGTAATTTAGATGACATTTGGTGATGTCTGCAGACATTTTTTGGCTGTTACAGCCTGGGAGGAGGGTACTACTGACATCTAGTGGATAGAGTCCAGGGAAGTTGCTAAGTATCCTATAAGACATGGGAGAGCCTCCTCAATAAATAATTTTCTGGCCCCAAATGTCAACCGTTTTGAAGCTAAGAAACTCCAGGCTAGATGATAGCATTGGAACTGCAGATAAACAAATTAAAGAAAGTTTGAAGCACAAAACCAATAGCATATGAAAATATACTGCATGTAAGGGGAAAGTAAGGATGATGTCCTGAGATTTTGTTTTAATACCTGGATGGGAGGTGGTACACATATTGAAATGAGAAACTTTGAAAGGGGGCTAGGGAGGGAGCAATAATACAGCTCAGAATCAAGAGACTGACATGCGTACTCAGTGGAAAATAGTAATTAGAATTGGCTATGAGAATCTGGAGTTCAGAGGCAAGATCTGAGCAAAAGATGAAATTTGAGATCCTTGCTTAAAGATATTTAATGCCTTAGAAACATATGATATCACCTAGTGAAAAAATTAGACATGAAGTAGTCAAGGAGTAAGAATTTTGATTCCAAATCAGCTACACACTCTCAGGAAGCTCTAAAAGCCACCTGATTTGTTTTTTGTTTTTTGTTTTTTTTTGCTTTTCATGCCCTGGGTAACATTATAAGTAAACTCAAGCCTACTAAAAACTTTGAAAACACATTTATAACATTTGAGTTCCTTAGTTTATTCTAAACTAGTTTTTTTATGTCTCATTATGTTATTAAAATTGAGTAATCTTAAATGAATTACTATCTAAGTAATGTCACCAGCTCTCTGCACAAGGCTGCACATTACTTCCTTATTAACCTCAGTGTATCAATTTAAGCTTAAGATTTGGGAAACTGGGGAAAGACTGAATGCATTCAATTGGACATTTTTATTCTTACGGGGGCACTATGAAAATGTGAATCAAGAGTGAGTAACATAGTCATTTTGGGCAAAAATAACTAGACGCATATATATACAAAACACAGTGCTTCTAAAAAGCACAAAACAAATTAACAGCAGCTGCTGATCACTCATGAGTAACTTAACACCATGAGCCTGTGTACATGAGCAGTGGAGGAAAGCATTTTAACAAGGAAATAAATTTCAATTTTAAGCTTTACAGGTTTTATAGATAATACAGAAAAGCAACTTAAGTGTGCATGTATTCTTTAAGAAGCCTACTTTGGGAAATGCAATATTTCTAATATCTCTACCAACGAAAAAGAACTTAGAGACAAAAGGCAATACAGGTTAAAGTGATAAAATGTCCTTAAATAGCGCTGGGCCAAATTACTATTAATAGACTACCGCAAGCTCAGTCTCTCAGCCATGTTCAACTCTTTGCAACCTCACGACTGTAACTCACCAGGATCCTCTGTTCATGGAATATTCCAGGCAAAAATACTAGAGTGGGTTGCCATTTCCTCCTCTAGGAGGTTCTCCTGACCCAGGGATCGAAACTGTGTCTCTTGAATGTCCTGCATTAGCAGGTAGATTCTTTACCACTGCACCACTAGGGAAGCTCTAATATATATACTATTAATGGAATCATTTCCTAACAGAAAAAACATCTTAGTCTCTGCCATCTGAGGCATATTTAAACTAGAAATGTCTGTGCAGATTAATTTAACCAAAAAAGCAAATTACCACAATTGAACTAATATATATTGAGTAATGAAATCCTTGGAAAATACTTCGCATACAGTAGTTCCTATAATCCTCCAATCTCCATACTGTATTATCAGTCTCGATTTACAGATGAAGATATCAAATCCTAGAGAGAGTGTATCAGTCAGCATAGAACAGGTTTTGCTATAATAACAAAGAGATCTCAAAATTTTCATGGACTATAGCACAGATTTTGTTTTCGCTTATTTGTTACTGATTTGCTGCTAACCTGACAACTATTCAAGCAAATCCTTCCCAGAAGGTGACTCGGTGATCCCCGGCTGCTTCCATCTTGGCCTTTAGAACTTGTGGTTTTCGGAATTACTGTGGCAAAAGACAGTCCCCAAGGGAGGGGTGAGAGGCTTTCATTGCTTTTCTTCCTACCCAGAAATGGCACATACTACTTCTACTCCCATTTTGTTGGCTAAATATAGACTATTACACCTCACTGAAAAAGAATAGGCTTTAATATGCCCAGGAAAAAGAGAAATGGATTTAGGTAAGCATCAGCAATCTCTACTATAGGGACATAAAGTAATCTAACCAAGGCTACAAATCAAGAATTATTTAAAACCAGGATTGAAATAGTTTGTTCAAAAGCTGATCTAATTCTAGAGTTTGGATTCTCAAGATCTAGCCATGCTTGTATTTATTATCTACTAGCCCTATCAGTTCAGTTCAGTTGCTCAGTCGTGTCCGACTCTTTGCGACCCCATGAATCGCAGCACGACAGGCCTCCCTGTCCATCACCAACTCCAGGAGTTCACTCAGATTCACATCCATCGAGTCCATGATGCCATCCAGCCATCTCATCCTTAGTGGTCCCCTTCTCCTCCTGCCCCCAATCCCTCCCAGCATCAGAGTCTTTTCCAATGAGTCAACTCTTCACATGAGGTGGCCAAAGTACTGGAGTTTCAGCTTCAGCATCATTCCTTCCAAAGAAATCCCAGGGCTGATCTCCTTCAGAATGGACTGGTTGGATCTCCTTGCAGTCCAAGGGACTCTCAAGAGTCTTCACCAATACCACAGTTCAAAAGCATCAATTCTTCGGCTTTCAGCCTTCTTCACAGTCCACCTCTCACATCCATACATGACTACTGGAAAAACCATAGCCTTGACTAGACGGACCTTAGTTGGCAAAGTAATGTCTCTGCTTTTGAATATGCTGTCTAGGTTGCTAATAACTTTTCTTTCAAGGAGTAAACGTCTTTTAATTTCATGGCTGCAGTCACCATCTGCAGTGATTTTGGAGCCCATATGCACCAAGAAAAACAGACAACTGAACATGCTTTACACAAATCTTTAGGTTTTTTAAAAAATCCATTACCAAGATTTGTGTGTATGTTCTTAGTTCGTCAGTTGTGTTTGACTCTTTGTGACCTCATGGACCGCAGTCTGCCAGGCTCCTCTGTCCATGGGGATTCTCCAGGCAAGAGTACTGGAGTGGGTTGCCATGCCCTCCTCCAGGGGATCTTCGCAACTCAGGGATGGAACCCAGGTCTCCTTCATTGCAGGCAAATTCTTTACCAGGGCTTCCCTGGTGGCTCTGATGGTAAAGAATTTGCCTGCAATGAAGGAGACCTGGGTTCCATCCCTGGGTTGGGAAGATCCCCAGGAGAAGGGCATGGCAACCCACTCCAGTATTCTTGCCTGGAGAATTCCATGGACAGAGGAGACTGGCAGGCTATGGTTCATGGGGTGGCAAAGAGTTATACAGGCCTGAGCAACTAAGACACATGTGGGTTTCCCAGGTGGTTCAGTGGTAAAGAACCCACCTGCCAAAACAGGAGACATAAGAGACACAGGTCAGATCTCTAAGTCTGAAGATCCGCTGGAGAAGGAAATGGCTACCTATTCCATTATTCTTGCCTGGGAAATCCTATGGACATAGGAGCCTGGCAGGCTACAGTCCACGGGGTGGCAAAGAGCTGGACACGACTGAGCAACTTTACACACACAAACACATACACATACATATATTCTCTCTCTCTCTCTCTCTTTGTGTGTGTGTGTGTGTGTGTGTGTGTGTGTGTAGTGCCTGGCACTACATATAAGAGTAAATGACAGTACCTGAAGTTATGTTAGGTTTCTTTTGTAATCCTTTCCTATTGTAGGTCTATAAACTGTGGACATGTTTTTCAGATGAATTACCTCAGTTTAGGTTAGTTCTCCAAAATCCATACTTTGAGGGGGAAAAAAAATTGTCTATGAATGTTAATGCGAAGCTAGCCAACATTTATATAGAACATTCCCCCACAAAGCTCAAAGGAAATTAAGCCAAAATGATCAAATGCTGATGATTTCCCCAGGGAAGCGTCCTTGTCCTTCCACAGAGAAATAGTCTCCAAACCTACAGAGCTAAAATAGCCTCTCTTGCAGCGTTCAAACGTGCCAGTTCAAAGAAAACCAAGACAAGGAGCCTTGCTGGAAGCTGCCTCTTTCCCAGTTCTGCACATGTAAATAGAAGCAATTTACAAGAGACTATCTGGGGTTTGAACAGGAGAGAAGCCACTTTAATCTTCGAGTACCGAGGTTTCATTTCTCTTCTTCCTCCTCCTGCTTTCTTTCCTCTTTGCCAGAGTTAAAAAAAGAGCTCTTCTATTCGCCGAAATGCTGGCGTCCGAGATGGCGCTTTTCCATCAAGTGATGGGGAAGAATCTCCTCTCGGAGACCCTCACACAGGCGCCCGGGGACATTTCCAAGGAGGGTTCCTCGGCCACTCGCGGCCCAGCTCAGAGGTTGGCTCTGCTCATCAAGTTAAATGTTCTGCCTTCAGGAGGCAATCCTCAATACACTTTCTAGCCTTAAGGCGCAAAGTTGAGGGCGAGGGAGAATGTGCGTGCGTGAGCGCGTGTCGGGGTGTCTGGATGGGTGTATTGGGGCGGGCAGTAAATAAAGGGTGGAGCGAGCGAGGGGAGGCGGGCGCGGAGAACTGAGAAGCCAAAGCGTGGCTCGGATCCCAGTTAACCTGCTGGAGCTCCTCCTGCTCGCTGAGAGCCCCTGCACCAACTCAGCCCGTACCCTCTCCCCTTCTTCCTCCGTCTTCTTCCCCCCCAACCCCCCCGTTTGGTCTCGTGGCACTTTCCACCTGCCCCCCATCCCTGCCGCCACCCCACTTTCTCATCTGACCCGAGGACGAATGAGGGAGACGTTCCGGCGAATTGGGGTAGCAACTTTCCCCGGCTGGTCTCTCGGCTCCGGGAGCAGTTGCGCGCGGCTTCTCCGAGACCCGCGGCCCATGGAGGAGGAGGACGAGGAACGGTGATGGGCTAGCGGCAGAAGCCAGGAGCCCAGAGCGAGCCCAGCATCGCCCGCCGGCTCCGCCATCCCACGCCGGTTCCCTTGAGCTCTTTCCGCCAGGGGAGCGCGCTGGGTACCACCGCGTTAGCATCCCAGGGAGGATGAGGCAGCGACCCGAGCCCAGCGGGCAGCATCTCCAGGGCGAGCGGCGGCGGCTGGGTCTCGGCATGAATTAAGAAGCCAGGAAGATGGAGCGCCGCACACTCCTCGCCCAGCCCAGGCTGAGGACCAGGGACGCCGGCTGGACGCTTCTCTATTTCCTCGGCTCCGTCCTCCCCCAGACCGCCCCGCAAGTACTCCGGATCGGTGAGTGAACCCAGCGGGGCGGGGGAGCGCTCCAGGCGGCCCGCTCCGGGGGCGCGGTGGCTCCCCGCGGCCAGCGCGGGCGCCGCGGGGTCCCGGGCCGAGGGAGCGCGCATCGGTCCGGGGGGCAGGAGCTGGGGGCTGATGGAGGTCAGCGCCCACCCGAGGCTCCAGGAAAGAAGAAGCCGTGTCACCGCTTCCCTCCTGGCCAGTGCCGGGCTTCCCCGCGAGGTACATTTGGCAGGTTTCTTTTTTTAAAATCCGGGCTCCAGGAACGCGGGAAAGCGAGCCAGCGATCCAGGTTCGCCTGGACCGGCTCGCTACTCTGAGTGTGGGGGGATGCAGGCGGTCAGTTTGGGCCCGGAGATGCACTTCTCCCCTGCGCCTCGATGGGCATCGCGCTGTCCAGATGCACGCCCCGGGGTTCCTGGCAACCGAGTCTCTGGGTACCCGCGGGAAGCCCAGATCTCAGGAGTCGAAATGGGGACCACCAAGGATGCGGGTACTTCTCTGCGTCTGCTCACCCCGATCCTCCAAGTTGGGTTCTTGCTCGAGGAGTCGCCAAAACCTGGAGGGTACCGTTCGAGTGGGGCAGAGTTGGGATCTGACTTCTGGCTGAGGGTTCGAGGCGTCCGGAGGACCTTCGAGTTAGCGCCGCTAGCCGGCCCCTAAGTTTTCCACCCTCTCCCCAGTCTGCCCCACCTGCGTGCCACTGAGCACGATCCAGACCCGTTAGGGTAAGTCGCTGGAAGACTCTGGACTTTCATCTCAAGGGGGGATAAAAGGAGACAGGAAGACTGAGGATAGGGACCCCGAGGGCCCCCTAAGGAGGGTGAGATGATAACAGGGGAGAGAGGGATCTTTGCTAGTGTATGGACTCAGGGACCGAAACACACAACACCCGTCACCAAGGTCTGGTCTGTGAAGGCACAGAGCGATTTCCGAGCGGCTTTTTGGGTTGAAAAAGCTCGTTGACTACTTTAATGCTCTCCCTGGCACACTAAAGCCAATTTCTATTCCTTTAGTTCTCAGTTGGTCCTCTTCCCCCAACCCACTGGGCTTCTTAAAGACCCAGTGAAGGCGGAGAGCCACAGGTGAAGTCTTGACCCCACGCGGGGCTCCCAGCTTTTCCAGTTTCTCACTGTAGGCACCAAGAGCGAGGCCTTCACCTCGGAGGACTTCTAACTTACACCCTTTCCAGGAACCGACCGAACGTGCATGGAACCATCCAGGGCACTCTCAGAATGCCACTAAAGTGGCTGAAATTGTTCAAAAACTTTATTAATACTGACCTGCGATGAATGCATCTCTTTTCAAAGATTCAGAACCTAGTTCCTGTCACTGAATATCCCCATTTAAATTTTTTTTTTTTTTTAAAAGGAAGTTTACTATTTTGAAATGCATTTTCTCTAGGCACATGGGATCTGTTTTTCAAGCACAGAAAATATTTCAAATACTAACTTTTACCACAGATATCTTTCTCTAAAACATGATAATGCACATTTTAATGGATGATTTAAACTGTTCATTTAAGAAGTCCCAAAGGATTCCTCTACAAAAAGTACCACTCATAGCTAAAATATTCTTCACCTTAGTTATGTTTTAACTTTACATTTTTTTAATCTTTTTTTTCTCTTTTATTTATTTTTTGGGGGAGGGGGATGCAATCAACCCTATACACTATAGGGTTGTTCACGCCTGTGAACAACACAGCGTAAACAATGAGTGTGTTACAATTTCCAGTGTTCATTAACTTAATTGGTATTTTGCATATATTTTATATATCTTAAAAAAGACAAATTTAGACACTCTAGAATAAGGTATGCCAGCCAACAGTTCCCCTTCCTGTACAATAATCTTAAGAAATAACTTTTCTCTCCTATATCACCCAAATCTAAAGGAATTTCGGGAGGGGATGTGAAAGTATGTTAGGACATATCTATTCACAGATCTGATTATTTACCTAAGCTCCAAGGAATCACACTCATCCATTTAAATTAGTTTTCAGAGTTAAAACAACCCAATGTGATTCACCAACCTTAAAATACATGCTGCACGATAATGAGATTTTCTTTTTCTAAATGGGAACCAAAATGCATAAAGTGAAATAGCTAGCCCGGTGCTGTTTATGTGCAGGACACACATCTTACTTCTTCTGGCTCCTTTGTGACCTGTGCTTGGCATGAACACCACCCTGTAGGCACCTAAGGACCATGCTTACTTTTAAATGCACATTTCAGCACCATGGAAACTAGCTTTAGCTCAGTGGAAACCTGCCTCTCTACAGTGAGTTTCTTATGTCAGTCAAGTCCAACAGTGAATATGAAATATCAAAGGAGTTGGGGACTGAGCCACTGTATGTGTGTTGAGAAAAGGAAAGAAAAGAATGAAAACACACTATTATTCACTTACCTTTCCTTCCTCTTTTCAACAAACCACTAACCATCTAACCAACCAACCCACCAATCAACCAATCAACAAAAAGGGACACTTGATCATTAACCTGCATTAGTATTACAAGTGTTCCAATAACTTGAAATATCCCCAAGTAAAACATAGATGTCTGGCACTTTGCACTGTGAGAAAGCTCTTGAATCTTGGATGAATTAATTACACATCTACTTTTCTTGCAAGAGTGTTTGCTTAAACTTCAGCCATTGAGAAAAAAAGTGAATGAAAGGGATAAAATTTAACAGAAATTCATGCATCCTAAGAATTAGAGAGGTCTTGAGTGTATATTATGCATGGTTTTCATGCATATTGTGGATGTCTGTTGAAAACTTTACAATCTTGCAACACAATTTATATAAAGGGGGTTCTATGGGGCAAAGAGGTCCTAAGCATTACTCCTAACTATACTTCAGAGGTTCCACAACAGCCAGCATGGAAGAGAAATAATGGCTGGAGGCAAGGAGTTCTCTAGAGCACACTGGGGTTATTCCTGTCTTTCTGTCTCACACCCCAGTGTTTGTCAACAGCCAGTTAATCACACACACATGCTTCAGTCACAGACATCTCTGTTACATAGCCAGATAACCAATAGTTAGACCTGGGTCTAGGTGACCTGAGTAGATGGTGGGTACCACCAGGAGTGGACAAAAAAAAAAAAAAAAGAAGAAGAAAAACAATTCTATATGCATATGTAATTTCTAGGACAGATTTCTAATAACAATAGTAACAGGATTAAATATTTGCATAGTATATTTTAATGTATCATCTCAACCTACCCAATCACAGAGGTGGTGGTTAAAGCTTAGCATTTGAGTTAAGAGTTGGGCCCCCAGGCTTTCTGACACATGGTTGTTGTCAGACAGCACAGGCGTGGGTCCCACCTCTAAGACTTACTAGAAATGTGTCTCAGCAAGACCTTCTCTCTCACAGGCTTTTGTTTGCACCTGAAAAATCAAATTAAAGCAATTGCAACCTCACAAGGTCATTGGTAAAAGTACAGAAAATAGATAAGGAAAGGGATTTAAGCAGTCTATGGATTTATTAGTTGCTTTGTAATTGTTTTTAATTTGTTAAATGAATTTTTATTGTTTTGCTCACTCATTTTTGGTTGTGCTGGGTCTTCACTGCCACATGGGTTTTTCTCTAGTTGCAGTGCGCGGGCTTCTCATTGTGCTGCCTTCTCTGATTGTGGCTCTTCGGCTCCAGGGCACAGGCTCAGTAGTTTGTGGTGCACGGGATTAATTGCTCTGCAGCATGTGGGATCTTCCCAGATCAGGGATCAAACCCATGTCCCCTGCGTTAGCAGGCAGATTCTTTACCACTAAGCCACCAGGGAAGTCCTTTTGAACTTTTTAAAAATTATTATCATTGAAATTTGCTTTCTAAACAGGGACTTAACAAGTAGTGTGGTATATGTTTATGACACTTAATATTTCTGAGCCCGTATCTCCTTACCTGTGAATTTGTAGTAATGATATCTACTTTTCCTCTTTCACAGGGAAGGGTCAAAGAAACTATGTTTTTCGTTATTTGCAAGCAAACCACTGTAGAAATACAGTGTGTTACTATTATGTAATTAAATATAGTATACAAAGAGAAATACTGTGGAATATGTGAATAGAATGGACATTTACATGGCAATATTATTGTCCAAATGTTTATATCTCCTTAAGAGAGATCCAGATGTATTTTATTTCAACCATCAAGTTGACTATAGCATTTTTTTTAAATATTTAATCACAAATGTCCCCAAAGTTCAAAGTAACACTGCATATTCATATTTTTGCTGAAGTATACAAAAGCTCACAACTTTATTCTGCCATCACAAAATGAATTATTTGTCATTTTAGTATTCATTCTTCACTCAACAGACAAATATTTATTACGTGCTTCCTCACATATGAGCTGGGCTTTCCTGGTAGCTCAGATGGTAAAGAATCCCCCTGCAATGTGGGAGACCTGGGTTGGATCCCTGGGTTGGGAATATCCCCTGGAGGAGGGCATGGCAACCCACTCCAGTATCCTTGCCAGGAGAATCCCCACTGACAGAGGAACCTGGCAGGCTACAGTCCATGGGGTCACAAAGAGTCGGATATGACTGAGAAACTAAGCACACACCCCTGTGAGCCAGATACATGCAGGGCATGCCACAGTGAACAAAATGCATCAGGCTCTTTGATTCTTATATTCTAATGGTTTACAATCTATGTCACCACGGAAGATTTTCACAAAGCCTTCAGTGAAGACACTTTTAATGTTTTAATGTCAGATATTATTCTTGGAGAGTTCTCCATTCATCTTCTGCTGTCAGTTTATTATATCCATGGCATAGTCCACATGGAATAAGTCCAAGCCTTCAAATGCACAGAGGACAGACAGAGTGGATTAATGCTGCCAAACCGCCTCTGTTTAGGAAAATCTATTTGGCCCTGAGGTAGATTTCACCCTGAGAAAGCATGCTGATTTCATCACTGACTTTAAAACTCCACTGACCCTGGGAGAAAAATCTGGAGGAGAAGCTATTTGATAGTGAATAAAAAGGGAGTCTCTGGATAATGTGAACGTATTTCTGCAAATGAGCAGATCTTTTGCCTTATTATTTTATTTGCATAAATCACCTTTTTCTTTAATATTGATTTTCAAGGTCTAATAGATTTTACAGGTCTAATATTTATACTGTGTAAACCTGACTTGTAGTACTTTTCCTATATGGCTTTTACTCTCCAGTTTTGAGAAGGCTTTGCCTAACTTTGTGGCTTTGCCTAAATTCCAGTGCTAGTTAGTAGAAATGCTGGGCTTTGGAGCCAGCAAGTTTCAAGCCCCTTGCATTAAATTATACTGTATTATAGATGGACTTGTGCATGTCAGTTACACAACGGTTTAAACTAAGCTGAAGTCAAAATATCAGAGAAACAAACTGTTGCTGTTAGCCATTCAGTAGTAACTACGTAAAGCAAAGTTAATGTGATTTATATTTGAGTATACTTTAGACATTTATCAAAAAGAAATGCTGATATTATCATTGGACTACCCATAATTTCTCAATAAGAAGAGGTTCAAGAAGATAATCTAGTTGGAGGGGAACCTTCTGGCCTAATATCTAGCCAACACACTATTTTTAATGAGACTGTACAAGCAATTGAAACGGCTTTCAGGGGAGATTGATTGATAGATAGTAGTGGTGGTGAATTATCCTATGGCCTCTTAATCCTCTTTTGTTGTTTTACAGATCATTATCCACAGAAAATGTAACATATTTTATCTATATGTAAAATTTACAGAAGTTATTTCAGCTCAAAGAAAGAATGGTAAAGAACTACAAGTGGAAGGGAAGTCACATTTCTAACTGCCTTTTCCTAATTGGCCTCAAGAAAATTACTAATGTATTGTGTTAGTTATAGAAGGATAAATAATAATAACAAACTCATGGATTTATTGCAAAGAAGAAAAGTGATATCATATGTGAAATGTATAACTTGTGTTAGGGTTAATGCAGGTACCTCCTCAGCTTGATCTTTCTTTTGGTTAATGAATAGGGTAGGAGTTTCATGCTGAAGAATAATGGATTTGTCTCGTTAAGTAAGCATGGGGAAATGCTCTCTTCTAGAGATTCATGGGGCAGGTTTATATATTAAAGGTTGTTTGTAATTCTGCACAAAGAATTCTGTTTTGTTGCTGTTATTTAATATGGTATCTCCCACAGTTTAATCATCAGAAGACCCTTACTTAAATCACCACCATTAAGGTCCTGCTGAACTCATGCTGCCAAGAACATATTTAAGGAAACACTGGACATTAAGACCATTGAACTGTCGGTATATACATCAAAACTCATGTGCCCACGCAGCCTACTGCTTCTTCAGTCTCACCCAAATTCTGCCCACTCCTTACTTCAGAATATCTTTTTAAAAAGCTTTAAGAATAGGTTTAAAATGTTTAGATTGTTCTGTATTATGAAGAAAACATTTTTAAAAACCACATTGCCTATTGTGAAAGTATATCATTTTTATTAGCTTAAAATGTGATATGGGACCATATTGCTGTTTTTGTTTTTACTAGGCTTACTTTTTTAGCATTGTTTTAAATGGAAAAAAAATATATCAGTTTTATAATATATTTTCCAAGAATATAATTTGTAGTAAGCTAAAGTTCTTTATATATTTAAACTCAAACTATATACTTTTTAAATGTGTATCTGATTTTTNAAACAATCTCACAAAAATACCATACAGCAGTAAAAGCACTTTCTTTTAACCTCTAAATTATTTTGCTATATTATTAGGTGCCTTAGTTGGCTGAATACTTTTGAAAGACTAGCCTATCTTATGTCTTTTGATAAATTACTAGTTAACTGCTGTCCTGTTTGGGGAAAAGCAAAACACAAAATAAAATAACGTATAGAAACCTATTAACACTAAAGTTCTGACTGAAAAATGTTTCAAAAGGAACTCACCAATGTATGCTTTATACTAGAATTTATTTTTATTTAATAGAAATCTAGTGATTAATTATTACTCTTGTCATCAGTTATCAATTTGGAAACTGGCAGTTCACTATCACTTATTTTTTTCTTAAATATGCAAAGTGAAAACTATATTAAAATGCATTATTTGTTCACTGAGCAAGTCAAAGATTATAGACTATATTAGGGTGAAACATGTACTATATTTGATCGATTAAAACTCAACTCGTAAATGGTTGGTCTTCACATACAGTGTTTTTTAGCTCTGTCAGCTGAGAAGGCCTATAGACAGTGACACTCCAGTAGCAACAAACACAACGGGCGCCCAGGCATCCTTGTGGACATGGACACTTTTGGGGATGAAGAAAAAATACACAAGATAGTCATGGAGCATCTTGTAATACCAGAGAAATAAGTGGTCCAAAAACCCCATTGATGGGAGTGTGTTAAGGTACACAGGTATCAAGTACTGGGGTCCCAAGGTCAAAAATGGAATAATTTGAGCAAAAATTGTTTAAAGTAGTATTGGGTTATAACCAAAGTATAAAATAAATGACCTTGAGTTCATACTGATATAAATAAATGATTAAATTAAAAAATGGGGGAGAAGAGACATATCTCTGAAACAAATGAGCCAAGTGATCAAGGTCAGTGTTACTATGGATAAATCATATTGATAATATCTACCTTTGATGTGATAAGGCAAATGGCACTTTTCTTATCTGGGTTTCATCTCCAAAATTCAGATCCCCACTCTAAACATGAGAAAAATGTCAGATCAATAGCAATAGAAGGCATTCTACAAAATATGTGGCCAGTACCTTCAAGGTCATGATAAGCAAAATCTGAGAAATTGTCACAGCCAAGAGACGTCTAAGGAGACATGATAAATACATGTGATTGGATGTTCTGAATGAGATCCTGGAAGGAAAAAAGGATATTAGGTGAAAACGAAGGACATTTGAATAAAAATGCACACTATTGTACTTAATAATAGTGTATCAATAGTGTTTCATTAATTTTAAATGCACCATGCTCATATAAAATTGTGAATAATAAGAAAAACTAGATGTGGAGTATGAGAATTTCTCTGAATGTAAGTCTAAAACTGTTCTAAAAAATATGTAAAGTCTATTAAAAAAAAAACAAAACACCAAATCCTCAACCCATATCAAGATCTCTTGTGCTATAACTGTTCCTACCTACTCTGTAGTACAGAAAAGTCTGTAACTAATTGCATCAAGGAAAATAGAAAACCTATTGTCAACTCCATAGAATATGCCACATAGTTTTCTAGAGTACCATTAAAATAAATACAACAGAATATAATATCAGAAAATCATTAAGGAAATAAACTTTATATAAAAATTGCTATTGATAAAATGTGATGGTTGTATGTCTTCTTTAGAATTATACTTTGGGTTTATAGAAANATGGTTGTATGTCTTCTTTAGAATTCTACTTTGGGTTTATAGAAAATCAGACATTAGCTGTTTCTATTAGCATCTAGGTTTTCAGCAATTATGTACTTTTTGTACTTAATTAAACAAAATTTAACTTTGAATATTGATTCAAGCATTGTGACATACTCTGCTAGAGGCTTTAAGTGTGGATGTCTTAGAATGAATTCTCATAGCAAACCATTTGCATGGTTCCTTTTCTTAGTAAAACTGTCTAAATATGTCTTTAAAAATCAATACTTAATTCCCAGGGCCAGTACTTTATAATTCAAATTGGGGAAAGGATGGCAAAAATCAAATGTTTTCTTTTTTCATTGTGAAGACTCAATTACAACTTTTAAAGCTTTTCTTTTTTAAAAATTTAAACCTCTTAACTGTTGGATTGCATACTTTGGGAAACCATAAACAGAAGCTGCATTCTGATGACCTGCCTATCTTTATATTGTATAAGATGTTACTGTATTTCATCTCCTACAAACAAACTAGTCAGAGAACTCTATCTTTTGATTCTAAAGGGCAATATTCATTTAGTTTAGTTCAGTCATTCAGTCGTGTCTGATTCTTTGCGACCCCATAAATCACAGCACGCCAGGCCTCCCTGTCCATCACCAACTCCTGGCGTTCACTCAGACTCACGTCCATCGAGTCAGTGATGCCATCCAGCCATCTCATCCTTGGTCGACCCCTTCTCTTCCTGCCCCCAATCCCTCCCAGCATCAAAGTCTTTTCCAATGGGTCAACTCTTCGAATTCTGGGCAGTGTGTGTTTCTTTTAATTCAGGATATATTTGAACTCTAAGGCTGTTTTTATACAAGCTTACCGAATTGACAAGAACCTTTATAAATGACTGTAAATCGACTAAATCAACAGGAAGGAATGGTTAAGAAAGGAATAGTTGAAACTCAAGAAAGAAGGATCTATTAAATGTAAACCTTATGGTAAAATGTAGGCTTTAAAATGAAAACTGCTTAGGAAGTAGTGTATGATTTTACATATCTTGGATTGGGAATGTTTACATTTCATCCTTGCTTATAGATAACTAAAAGAATTAAGGTGGAAAAAGAAAGTCTATTTGTTATGTGAATATGGTGAGTTACAGGTGAATTTTTTTTTTCATTTAGATTCTTATTACTTGTCCTTGCCTAATTTAAAAATAAATGGTTAAAGTCACCATTCTGTACTTTCTAGATTATTCTAGCAGTCCCTTTGCATGCAGTTTGACAGAGTGCAAAGCACACAGAAATGAGAATATTTCCAGTTCTAGTGATTGTTAGCTTAGCCATGTCTCCTAACCTTTAAATAAGCCCATTTCCTTGGTTGAGGAAGCTGGTGGTAAAGAAAGCACACGGGTGCCATGGTTAACCCCACCCCCGTCCTCAGTTCCCTCTACAGTGCTGGTTCTGCTTTATTGTCATTGGTTTGAACTGAGAAACTGCATGAGGATATGCAACACCTTTGTACTTAGCATTTACAGCCATGGCATCGCATGTGTGGAAATGGAACTTTGTTCATTTCCCTGAAATTAAATTTGACTAGGCACTCAAGCCCCTGTATCCACCAGGACCACATCAAGGTTTCACTTTCAATTTAAAATGTAAATTTCAAGAGCTCTCCTTTCTTCCTTTTCTCTACATAGACCAAAGACCACTCTCTGTCCTTCAGGGGGATGAGTTGGCTGTTGTTTGTCCATGATATCCACCGTGACGTGACGGTTCTGTCTGAACCGCAATCGGAGAGCCCACCGTGGTTCACTTTCACCCTTTGAGACCCAGCAGTTCTCTGTCTGGTTTCTGAAGTGGGCTGTTTACCCAGCACCCCATTAAGGAGAAATCCATGGTTCACATGGCAGCAATCAGCGTCAAGTTATCTCCAGGCCCCAATTATTATATCAGGCCCTTTCTGTTCAAGCACACAATGCCTCCATCTCCATTCTCATTTATGTACCTTGAGCAGCAAAATGTGCAGATTGTACTCACAGAGAATGCAACTGTATGTGGATCTAGGCCCTCCCCAGATCCCAAGGGTTCTACTGACTGCCTGTCTCAACTCGAAGTTTCCATCCTGCAAAGAAGGGAAACAGATCTGGATTCTTAAGGTGCCACACATTTATCTGAACTCCAATGTTGAAGCTTTAAGCACTAGGGTGATTTTTAAAAATATATTTAAACTATGATTTGAAACTATTTTTAAAACTATGTTTAAACTATATTTTATAGCTGTTTCAAAAATCAAGATAACGAAGCAACAATAAAAGCAAACTTTGTACATTTCAGTTTTCTGCATTTTACAAAAGAAAGTCTAGGTTTTTAAGGCCTCTC
>SJYQ01000475.1:132069-202806 GCA_006410935.1 Redunca redunca
TATGATATGTGTTATATCATAATTATATAATTAGTATATATTATATGTATTGCATATGCATACCCACACATTATCACATATACACTACTATGTATAATATACATATAGTCATGTATAAATGCCTCAATATATATTAAAATTTCAGTTTATGTTTTTCTCTATGCTTTGTTTATTTGACCTGGAGAAATATCATGTATGAAGCTAATTAGTGCATTTCAAAATAACTTGGGAATGGTAATGGTGATGTTCTGTGCTGTGCTTAGTTGCTCAGTTGTGTCTGACTCTTTGTGACCCCATGGACTGTAGCCTGCCAGGCTCCTCTGTTCAGGGGGATTCCCCAGGCAAGAATACTGTTGTGGGTTGCATACCCTCCTGCAAGAGATCTTCTCAGTCAAGGAGGAACCCAGGTCTCCTGCATTGCAGGCGAATTCTTTACCATCTGAGTCACCAGGGAAGCCCAAGAATATTGGAGTGGATAACATATCCCTTCTCCAGGGGAACATCCCAACCCGGAAATTGACCTGGGGTTTCTTGCATTTCAGGGGATTCTTTACCAAGTGAGCTACCAGGAAAGCCCCAAGGGTGGTAAACACCCTGTTTATGACTGGTGGCGGTGAGAGACAGAGAGAGAAGTAGACAGGGGGGGCACAGGGATCACGACCATGACAAATGTTCTCAGGCTACAAGGGCTTTTGAAACATCTCTTCAGTGACCTATAGGAATATCCCTATTGGTCAGATTGAACATCAAGATTTAATGACATCAAGGTGGTGCTAGTGGTAAAGAATCTGCCTGCCAATTCAAGAGATACAAGAGACTCATATTTGGTCCCTGAGTCGGGAAGCTTTCCTGCAGTAGGTAATGACAACCCATTCCAGTATTCTTGCCTGAAAATTCCCATGGACAGAGGAGCCTGGCCATGGCATTGCAAACAGCTGGACACAACTGAGCACAGGGCCCAATTAGCACAATAATGCTGATAATACTTTTGCTACATCTAGGATCATTTGTCAGAAAAGAACCCATATTAAGGTACAAAATACATATCTTAAGGAAGAAAATGATTTAGTAAGAAATAGCCCAAAAAGTTGTAAGGAATTGGTTATTACTAGTTTAATATATCAGAGAAGGCAATGGCAACCCACTCTAGTACTCTTGCCTGGAAAATCTCATGGACGGAGGAGCCTGGTAGGCTGCGGACCATGGGGTCGCAAAGAGTCAGACATGACTGAGCAACTTCACTTTCACTTTTCACCTTCATGCACTGGAGAAGGAAATGGCAACCCACTCCAGTGTTCTTGCCTGGAGAATCCCAGGGATGGGGGAGTCTGGTGGGCTGCCGTCTATGGGGTTGCAGAGTCGGACACGACTGAAGTAACTTAGCAGCAGCAGCAGTTTAATATATGCAGCGTCCTCTTCCAGGACTGCTGCATAGCCAAAAGGTAAATGGAAATCAGACTCAGAAGTTCCTTTCAACAGTCTATAAAAAGCATATAAATATAAAAATATTTTTCATGTGACATATATACAAATAAAATTCATATACATACATGTATAAATAAATTTAAAATAATAGTACTTAAGACAAGGTAGAGACTTTAAAGACCATAACACCCAACTTTCTCATTTGATAAAAGAGAGCACTGAGATCCCAGAAATAAAATCAGCCCAGCCTGAATCTCAATGATATTTTGTTGCAACTTTGTTTTTCTCATTCAACTCATTTGAGATTTGTTAAAAATCTATACCTAAATGAATGAGGTATTGTAATCAACCAGTAAAATACATAGCAGTTCCAGAATATGAGGGTCGCAGAACTATCAGTGTGGTGTCTTTAAATCTGTATGCTCTGAGAAGTTATGTTTTGAGATGTATATCAAAAGAGAAGGTAGACCAGAGAAACACAGGTGAAGTATGCAGTCCAGGTGGTGATTACTACTGAAAGAGTAAAATCCAGAGAAATTCTGACATGTGGGAAAAATATCAATAGAGAAATCTTATCAAAAAGCTGTTAAATGTACATATCTTTAGATTGTTTTTTTCCAACTGTGTGTGATCTAAGCATTTCTGGTCAACTTGTCTTACATTTATTTGAGTTACAGAAGAGCCTTCATATCTGATAAGACTCTTACAAAAAACTAGAAAGAACAATTACAAATGAGTGAGCTCTAGCATAAAAATTCAGAATAATTAACATTACTAACATTATTGAAAGTTGAAAGTGTTAGTCGCTCAGTCATGTCCACCTCTTTGTGACCCCATGGACTGTAGCCCACAAGGCTCCTCTGGCCATGGAATTTTCCAGGCATGAATAATGAAGTGAGTTGCCATTTCCTTCTCCAGGGGATCTTCCCGACCCAAGGATCGAACTCAGGTCTCCTGCATTGCAGGCAGATTCTTTATCATCTGAGCCACCAGCGAAGTACTAACAGTATGATTTGCTTCTTTAATTTAAGTGACCCTTAGCCTGTGGTTAGATTTAATGCAGGAGCATACAAGGGATGTCTAGGGTAAAATCTATTGCTGACTTTTTGAGAATATTATGAAAAATCAGAAAGGCATGCTATGGTGTGGAACTTTGAGATTCATCTTCCCACCTCTATATCGGATATCGGAAGGGGAGGTGGAATGAGTAATTAATGTGATGCTTTTAAAAAACAAATTCAGTAAACAATTCCTGGAGAGGATATTAAAATAAATTTGCTGTACTATTCCTGAGGTCTAGACTGACTTTTGTTTCATATAAAGTAATCTTTCAAATTGACTTCTGGATTCTGAGAGTAGCATTTGACCTTTTCTTTTCCTTTCAGAGGATAAAGTTTTAATTTACGTTTTTTCACACTTCCCATTGTTTGCTTATTCATTTGTTCATTCTCATATTTATAGCTTGTCTTACAAAATTATTTCAAAGGCTTACAGATATGCATATATTATAACCTGATAAAAATACAGTAATGAAGAGGAGGTAAAGGTGAAATAAAATAAAGCATGGGCAGTGTCCTTGAGAAGATGCCAAAACTGGACCAGAATGCTTTATCTGAGCTTTCTTGTAGCAGAAGTAAGAAGGGAAACAGGACAAATCACAAAGTCCCAGAGTACAGAAGCCTAGACAAATGAGAGGTTTTTACATTACAAAACATGAAAGAAATATATCCTATGATCTTAATAAAGGGAACTGATGTCGTGTTGTTGATACCATTCTCACGATGAAATAGTGCATTCCATTCATTTGTTTGTTGCAAAGTGCTCAGTATAGCTCTATGACCAGACACCATATAATAACAAAAATAATTCTGTCAAACATCCTGGAATGGAAATTTCAAGTAGTGCGGCTTGATCCAAGACAGAAATTTGTAATATCAGGGGAATGGATGGACTGCATATCACTTCACAATTATCCATTACTATTGATCCTTGAATCTGAGCTTTATTGAAAGGTGAGCAGCAGGGATAGCAGACTGCGGCAAAGTGTGTATTTCTGGTGAAAAGCAGATCATACAAATCAGAAGGTACAAATGAGACCCTTCTATGAAATTAGGAAACCTAAACAAGATACCTCCTTAAGACCAAAACACCTGGACCAAAGTTTTATTCAGAAAACCCTTCTGAGTTTATCACATTGAATTACAATGTATTTGTCTGCACTGGAGGACAAGGCTGCAAACATCATCAAGCGTTGATCAGAGTTACGAAAAGAAAAAAATATAAGAGTAAGGAAGGAAACATAAATCTCTTTGAGACATCAAATGTAAATAATGTGTTTTTCAGGTTAATGGGAATTGTACACACACTGACCTCCTATACGGTCATCTATAAGCCAATAATATATTCAGTATAATCTGTCCACAAAGATGATTTAGGTTTCAGAGCAGTTGATCTTAGCCCCCTTTTATTTTTCTCACAGCAAACACAGAATAAAACTTGATGTCTCATGAGGTCACTGTTTCATGACAATATACATACATACATACATGCATATATCTACTGTTCAGAAAATAATTTACCAAGTTTTGGAGTATCTTGTTTTCTTAGATTTTGTTTCATAATTGTTTATCTGTTGTGCTATTTTTGGTTTTAATTAGAATCTGCTTGGCATATACTGGTCACGAATAAAGTTTACATGTTTCATTTCTTCTCTGAACCTTTCAAATACTCCTTTATAATTCTAATCATCTTTTCCTAGAAAAGCCTGTTTCAGGATATAGGACCATTGCTTCTACAAGGGTGAAAAGAAACAACTTCAAATCTTGTTTTCCAGTCTGTATCCCAAAAGTCAAATTTGTCCAAATGTCTTTTGATTCTATATGCTGAAGCACTGCAATGCTTTTCAAATTTTAAAAAACAAGCAAGCAAAACCTGAAACATTGTTGATTTTGGTTTCAGGTTTTGATCTTTCTCTGTTGCTCTTGAAGAAAACTTTAAATTTTAAAAATTTCTCACCTTTTTTTTCTGGGAGAAAGGAAACACTCATTAAAACCTCATGACATACTTTATTTCTAAACCCATACAACTACACTTTGAGCTGAAAAATAATTTGATAAAACTAAAGGTTCCTGTCACTTCTGTAAAATGACAAGGTGAGCTACAAATTGAGTTAATGGTAGCTTCCTTCTATTTCACTTGTTTATCAACGTTTTATTTTTTGCAATCATTATCTAGTTTCCTCTCCATCAAATATTAATGTGAATGCAATACATACAAAATTATACAGAAGTAGAATTTCCCCATTACAGCTGTCTGAGGAAAGCTAGAAACTGGCATTTCTACCGAAAAGTAATATTCAGAAATGAACGGGGAGACTTCTTCAAGGGCCTTTGAAAGAGAAAAAATGTCACATTGTGTATCCATTTATGACCATTTAAATAACATTACATTTTATAAATCTGCAGACAACAGGGGTCATAGTCGAAAGGAACTGTTGTAAAATTACAGATGGAAAGACCCATTCACATACACAAATAAACACACCCCCATCCTGCAAATCAGAAAGACATAAAGTCCAGTGAAATAGCCAAAAAGTGATCACTTTCTGGCTAGTGTGAATTTGAGAAAACCATTTTATATCCTGCAGTCTGGTCTTACGTACCAAACCCTAACATTTAAGATTTTTTTCTTATTAAATTTTTTTTCAATCCTTTCTACATATTACCCCAAAAGCTGCTCAGCAAGGAGATTAATTTAGGGGCATGCACACATAGGACCCCCAAATTACAATTAATTAAAAAAGAGTAAGGAATATAGCAGCAAAGGTAAGGGGATTGCACCTTAGGTTATTTATTTGTTTGCTTTTTTAAACAAAGAGCTGTTTCTACCTATTTTAAAGAATAATTTAAGGAAATACAACTTTTAACATGGAAGCATGAAGAAAGTTGGTTTGAAAATGAAAATAAATGTATTTGAGTTGGTCTTAATACATATTTTTAATATTTCCTGTAAGACTGCTTGCCCTGGTATTCATAGGATCCATGCAACATTGTTAAAGACAGAACCATTTCTGTATAATGAAAGCCTAAGTGTATATTAGGCTTTGATATGAAGACCACTAGAAGGGTATGCTTGTTGTTCGGTCAGGAAGTCATGTCCCACTCTGCAGCCTCATGGACTCTTCTGTCCTCCACTCTCTCCTGGAGTTTGCTCACACTCATGTCCATTGAGTTGATGATGCCATCCAACCATCTCATCCTCTGCCACTCTCTTCTCTTTTTGCCTTTAATCTTTACCAGCATCAGCTGACACTTTTCCAGTGAGTTGGCTCTTCATATCAGGTGGCCAAAGTATTGGAGCTTCAGCTTTAGCAATGGTCCTTTCAATAAAGAAGGGTTGATATTTCTCTCAGGATTAACTGGTTTGATCTCCTTGCTGTCCAAGGGACTTGCAAGAGTCTTCTCCCACCTCAGTTTGAAAGCATCCACTCTTTAGCACTCAGCCAAAGATAAACATTTGTAAAATAATAATTGTGAAATTGGTGCTATTCAACCACAGAAATTATTTTTCCCACAGTGTTTGGCATGTGTTGAAGAAATAAACAAATATATAAGAGACTTATTTCAAAATTAAAACATGTTAGTGGTTTTATCAATTCATCCTAAAATTTAAATATTATTTTTTGGACACAAATTATATGAAGTATGTGTTTATATACCATATCTTTATTGTTACTCCAAAGTAGAAGGTAGTTATTCCTAACATAACCATTTTGTTTATGTGGAAATTGAGGCCAGATTTCATGCTCAAAGTCAAGTGGATAGAGAAACAGTTTGGTGGCTCAGACAGTAAAGCGTCTGTCTACAATGCGAGAGACCTGGGTTCGATCCCTGGGTTGGGAAGATTCCCTGGAGAAGGAAATGGCAACCCACTCCAGTACTCTTGCCAGGAGAATCCCATGGACGGAGGAGCTTGGTTCAGGCTACTATCCATGGGGTCGCAAAGAGTTGGGCACGACTGAGCGGCTTCACTTTCTTTACTTTCAACAAGGGAAAATAACTTTTGTGAGTACATTGTTGAATTTATTGCCAGCATCATCTATATTTGTGTAATTGCCCACATTTCCTTCACCTGCTTTTATGTACGGAACAATAGTATCACCCAGCAGGACTATTTTAGTGTGTCATCAAAAGAAACGGTAACAAATCCACTTAGTTTCAAAATTAATCCTAGCCTACTGTAGGGCAATAAGCATCAGGTATCAGAAAAAATACAAAACCATGGTGTGAGTAATAGTTAATTTAAAATTCTCAATTTGCTACAATCTGATTTCTCTTAGAACTTTGCCTCATTTCTATTTTGCAGGCTTTTCCTGTATATTAATTTGCATAAACTGTATTAAAGTGAGTTTCTGTCCAGAGAAACCAAACCAAATTCAACAATCTTAATTAAAAGCGCAGGGAACCTGAGTGAAATTTTAGATATGAGAAGTTTGACCTATGCTGGCCTATTATTTCTTGATTTATTTGATTTATAAAGACTCAATTTTTACTTGAAAACCCCTAGGGAGTGATTACAGATTAAGATATTTTTGAATCTGCAAAATAAAACCATTTAGAATGGCAGTAATTTGAATGAATAATGCTCTTAGGGGGCCATGGAATGAGGACTAACATGCCAACCATTCTTTTTGATTGTGAAGTGTATTGGAAAAACTACGTACTAGCATTTCAATAGCACTTTTCCATCACATGGATATATTTGTTTGACTCTTCCAGGTTTTTCCTCCACAACCGTAATATTCAAAATCCTGGGTAGGTATTTGGCAATGTCTGGAGATATTTTTGCTTGCTTCACCTTAGCGGGAGGGGAGCTGTTACTGGCATTTAGTGGGTAGAAATCAGGAATGTTGCTTCACATCCTACAATACAGAGAATAGCTCCCCACAACAAAAACTAACCAGCCCAGAAATACCAACAGTACTGAGGCTGAACAGTTCTAAAATGGAAAGAGGAACACATTTCTACTAGAGGCTTCCTACAGATGCTTTGGAAATCTTATTTCAGAAAAAAATAAAACATTCAAGCACACATTCTCAGATGCGATAAACAGAGGCTACATACCATGGTCGTATTTTGCAATGAGTCAGGGCCTTAGCTTTTGATAATACTTCCCTTCGACAGCATCCGTTGTGCCACTTCTGAGAACATGTCCACCTGAAACACAAGCAGACGCTGCAGTCAGTTTTCAAATTGTGTATAAGAAGGCTGTTGTTCAGCCGCTAAGGTTGTGTCCGACTCTGCAACCCCATGGACTGCAGCACACCAGGCTTCCCTGTCCTTTACTGTCTCCCGGAGTTTGCTCAAATTCACGTCTGGAGATTCGGTGACACCATCCGATCATCTAAGTATCCATTGTCGCCCCCCACTCAGTGACTCTCCAAGGCAGACCACTGGGCATAGACATTAATGACTACAACAGACGATCAGTCTTCATGGGGCTTGCAGTGTAGAAAAGGCATATGGATGTAAATACAGTGATCACAGAAGTAAATATTTAATTGTAAAGTGGAAAAATTATGAAGGAGAGGGTCATGGTTTATGAGATCATTTAATGGGAAAAACTGACAAGGTTTAAGAAGGTCCAAACTTTCCCCAGAGTAAAATATATGTGTGTGTGTGTGTGTGTGTGTGTGTGTGTATATATATAATGTATACAGAGAGAGAGAGTTTAAATCTGTACAAGAAGTGTTGATGAGGAAAAAAATATTCTAAGCAGGGGGACAGCAAATGGGGAAGTGCAAGGTTGGAAAGCAATGTGACAACTTAGCTCTTTTACCACTACTTTTTGTTTGGCTGGGTGTGTGCAATAATACCTTTCCAGTAACCCTTTTCAGTAGTGGGAAAAATAAGAATATTCTGAGGTGAAAGTTTCAAAGCATAGCCAGTTATATAACCAATAGCTGTCTCCCCCCAAAATAAAATTTAAATCTGCTCTTTGATGACATAGAGAAATGAAGTAGAATGTTCTGATCATCCCCAGAAGGATGCTGAGCAAAAGAATAGAGGAGGGAATTTCTGCCTCATCAAACCTCATAAGAAAAGAAAACACACACACACACACACACACACACAGCCCTTTCTCTTTGCCTAAATCTTTGTTAACTCTCATTCTGCCTCTGGGAGAATTCTCTTATCTCTGTAATATTTTTATCCCATTCTCCACCTCCATCTTTGGTCAAAGAACACAAGGAATCAAAGAATTTTAGATCCAAGAAGGACTCTCACTTTTATGTTTTTATGAATTAAGCCAACTGAGGCACAGAGAGATCAGTATTTAATGCGCGTGCCTGCATGCCAAGTCACTTCAGTTGTGTCCAGCTGTTTGCAGCCCCATAGGCTGTAGCCCGCCAGGCTCCTCTTGTTCATGGGGAGTCTCCAGGCAAGAATACTGGAGTGGGTTGCCCTGCCCTCTCCCAGGGCATCTTCCCCACCTACGGATCAAGCCTGTGTCTCTTACATCTCCCGCGTTGGCAGGCGCGTTCTTTTCCACTAGCGCCACCTGGTGAGTGTACTGCCCTGAAGCACTTTGGTCCTGCTGGAGTACGGCTGTCTTAGCCCACTGAACCTTTGCAGAACACTATGTAGCGTTACGCATCTCATGTTAATAACAGAACAGAAGCCATTTAAGACTATAGCTCAAGAACTAGTGAAGTAGAAGTTTGTTAAATTCAGTCAACACAGTGAAACCAGGTAGACAGCAAGCACTGTGTTCTGGAAAACTCTGGATTCTCCTATAAGCTGCTCAGACAGGGCTGGCTGCCTTTTCTCAGTGAGGAATTAAGGCAAAGAGGGCCCAGGATATACATTTTGTATTCCCAGGCTCAAGAAGGCATAGCACGTCCTGAGTGTGCCAAGTGTGTCCTTACGGAATACTGTAAGATTTGCCCCTACTTATAGACTGCTGTTCTGTTTCTTGAAGAAAGCCTGGACTACATCCTCTGTGTGCCTATACGCTGACCTTTCAAGATCAATGGTCACATTTCCTTCAGTCGGAGATGGTCTTCTCCAGAGGCTATGATGGATAATTTTTGTTTGCTTCTCCAGATCCACTCTTCATCATTCACTGATCGCCTTTGAACTTTAGGAGTTGTATCAAAGATTCCCTTGCCTTCTGACTTACTGTTGCTTTTGGCTAATGGAAAGCACCATCAGATGGAAAGATAGGAGCAGCATGTGACTTAAATTTTGTCTCCTAGACTCCCTCCCCGCTGATTCTTTGTGAATCGTCAGTGCCTACGTAGCTCCTCCACCCGTCTCAGCTAATTTTGGGAGTCTCTCTCCTAAAGGCCTGAGCATCTCGGTGTTCCCTCCCCTTTCCCCGTCAGTCCTAGGGTTGGTAGATTGGTCATGACCTATAGCTCTTACTAAACCCTAGGAGTTAACTTCCTATCCCATACCTTTCTTTTAACTTGCCACATGTTTATAAGAGCACCTTCATTAAATACTGTACCATCACATCCTATGAGAGCGCCGTATGGAAATAGGCTAGGCTAGGACAATGAAACCATAAGGATACAATAAAGGTGCCATTTAATATGTATATCAGACATTTTCTATTTATATACAACCATTCCGGCTAGGTTTTCCTTGAAATGATATGATATATGCATTGCTTCCTGACATTTATTTGCTTAATTTCCATCAGTTTCCAGGACAAGTTCACTTTAATAAATATGTTTGGTAAATAAACATTGACACCCCTCCCTGGCATGATTATGTGCTATGGAAGATGTCAGAAAAATGTGACTTTGTTTTTACCTTCAAATACTTTCAACTTAAATAGAAGAGATGTAACATGCATTGGTGAATATGAAGTGACAGAAGCGTCTGATTATTAACATTTTTTTACATCTAAATCTCAGCTTCACATCTCACTGTGGGTGGGACATTGGGCAAACTGTATGGCTCCTCTTTGCTTCAGTTTTCTTTACAAAATGGGATTGATTAGGTATACTTCACTGGGCTTTTGAAGTTAACTGAGTTCATATGTGAAAAGTGATTAGCACAGTGTCAGGGACAAGGTTAATGCTTAAAAATGTTAACTGTCATTACTGTTACCACCACTTAATTTATACATAAGTATTTGTGGTTAATGAAGAAATTTGTATCATCTTCTTGGTGTGTTAGTTAGTTCAGGCTGCTGCTGCTGCTGCTGCTGCTGCTGCTGAGTCACTTCAGTCGTGTCCGACTCTGTGCGACCTCATAGACGGCAGCCCACCAGGCTCCCCCGTCCCTAGGATTCTCCAGGCAAGAACATTGGAGTACGTTGCCATTTCCCTCTCCAATGCATGAAAATGAAAAGTAAAAGTGAAGTTGCTTAGTCATGTCTGACCTTCAGCGACCCCATGGACTGCAGCCTACCAGGCTCCTCCATCTATAGGATTTTCCAGGCAAGAGTACTGGAGTGGGGTGCCATTGCCTTCTCTGTAGTTCAGGCTGCTATAACAAAATACCATAGACTGGATGACTTAAGCAATAAACATTTATTGCTCACAGTTTGGAGGCTAAGAGGTCCAAGATCAAGGTCCCAGCAGGGTCCAGCAAGGTCCAGAAGAGCTGGTGTTCAGTGAGGGCCTACTTCCTGGATTTCAGATGACTATCTCCTTGTATGCTCACATGATACATAGAGAGACCTCTAGTCTCCCCCTTTTCTTATAAAGCCATGAATCCTGTCATGGTAGGTCGACCCTCATAATTTCATCTAAATCTAATTACCTCCCAAAAGGCCTGCCTCTGAGGCTCACTGGGGCTATAAGCTTCAACATATGAAATTTGGAATGTCACCAAAATTCAGTCCACAAAACTTAGCAACCATAGGTGATAGCTACTGTCAACCATTTTGCTCATTTCTGATATAAGAAAACTTTAAGAGAATGGCTAATATACTGAGTTTCACATAGTTACTAGAAAGACAAGATTTCCAACTTTTTGGGCAATTTTTACCTTGTGATAGACAACATTCCTCAAAAGTAGTCACAAAACACACAAAGGAAATTACAGATGTGGGAAATTTTCAGAAAGTTATTCACTTAAAGGGTTAAAATATGAATTTCTGATGCTCAAAAAAAAATGCACATTCACCCACATATACATATTGACTTGGTTCCATCAAATCAACCTTATGGCAACAAGTTTATAGAAAATCCTCACTATATTATGCCTAAAAATGGTGAATGTACATCATGAAAGATGTGGTTCATTTGAAATAGATATTAAATTCATGTCAGAGTGATTCCATTTTTTATATACTGTAAGTTCATTTTTCTTGTTTTTGATAACCTAAAGAAAGAGGTTCTTCATGGCTCAGAAATGTAAGTTCCATTTTAGAAGGTGTTTCATTTTCATAAAACCTAATTTAGGGGAGAAAGTTGAGAAGTCACTTGGAAATAAAGTAACTTTGAATGAGGTTTGTCATTGTTCAGTCGCTAAGTTATGTCTGACCTTGTGACCCCATGGACTGCAGCATACCAGGCTTCCCTGTCCTTACCATCTCTCTGAGTTTGCTCAAACTCATGTCCATCGAGTCAGTGATGCCATCCAACCATCTCATCCTCTGTCATCCCCTTTGCCTCCTGCCTTCAATTTTCCCCAGCATCAGGGTCTTTTCCAATGAATGAGTCAGCTCTTTGTATCAGGTAGCCAAAGTATTGGAGCTTCAGCTTCAGCTCTATTGGCGAATACTCAAGGTTGATTTCCTTTAGGATTGACTGGTTTGATCTCCTTGCTGTCCAAAGGAGATCTTAAGAGTCTTCTCCTACACCATAATATTAAAAAACATCAATTCTTTGGCACTTTAATCTTGGTTTAATACTGGATGTTTGGAAGTTCTACCAATGCGGTACAGTAGGATAGCAAGTATCATCCAAGAGATAAATGCTGCCTATATAGTTATTCAAGAAGCTATTGAGTTGTGAATTATTTTTTAATTTTACTCCTTGTATCAGTCATAAACAATGGAAGACTTTATTTTGGGGGGCTCCAAAATCACTGCAGATGGTGATTGCAGCCATGAAATTAAAACACGCTTACTCCTTGGGAGAAAAGTTATAACCAACCTAGACAGCATATTAAAAAGCAGAGACATTACTTTGCCAACAAATATCCATCTAGTTAANGTCATGTATGGATGTGAGAGTTGGACTATAAAGAAAGTTGAACACTGAAGAATTGATGCTTTTGAGCTATGGTGTTGGAGAAGACTCTTGAGAGTCCCTTGGACTGCAAGAAGATCCAAGCAGTCTATCCTAAAGGAAATCAGTCCTGAATGTTCATTGGAAGGGTGGATGTTGAAGCTGAAACTCCAATCCTTTGGCCACATGATGTGAAGAGCTGACTAATTTGAAAAGACTGTGATGCTGGAAAAGATTGAAGGTGGGAGGAGAAGGGGATGACAGAGGATGAGATGGTTGGATGGCATCACTGACTCAATGGACATGACTTTGAGTAAACTCCAGGAGTTGGTGATGGAGAGGGAGGCCTGGCATGCTAGTCCATGGAGTCACAAAGAGTAGGACACGACTGAGCGACTGAACTTAACTGAACTGATCAGTCATATGTTCAGAAAACACATGCCAGGCTTCTGTTCTGTGGCAGGAACAGGCCATTACAGATTCTCAGAGAGGGATGTTGACTCAGAGAAAGTTCAGGAAGACACGAATCAACCCATAGAACAATGTAAACAGAGTAAGCCAAAACATTTTTATAAATTGAAAGAAGATAGTTTTATTTGGATCAGTATGAGAAATCTGAAATAGGTAAAAGACCTGAATTCAAATAATCAAATACTTTCTCTCACTTTCTATTTTCATAGGAAATAATCCCATGAACAGAGGAGCCTGATGGGCTCCAGTCCATAGTCTCAGAGTCAGAAATGATTGAAGTGACTTAGCACACAGGCATGCAAGAAATAAAAATCTCCATATTTAAGGTTGTTAAGTGACTTCCCTGGTGGCTCAGGCGGTAAAGTGTCTGTCTACAATGCGGGAGACTGGGTTCGATCCCTGGGTTGGGAAGATCCTCTGGAGAAGGAAATGGCAATCCACTCCAGGACTGTTGCCTGGAAAATCCCATGGACAGAGGAGCCTGGTAGGCTACAGTCCATGGGGTTGCAAAGAGTCAGACACGACTGAGCAACTTCACTTCAAGGTTGTTATAACTGATATAATATATTAAGTAAGTTTATAGAAATTTCCTCCATTATCAGTTAGTTTCTAATTTCAACAACTTTTGTGACTGAAAGTACTTCTGTAATCTCTTTCATCATATTGGTGAGTTTCTTTACAATCATATCGGCAATTTCATTATTTCTTGACTTAAGTCGACTTCTTTTTCCCCTAATATCTCACTTCTGTTGCATTGTGTAGTATTCAGATTTCCACTTAAAATGTTAAAAAGACAAGGACGTTTTAATATCTTTATATGTAGATCTTAAGCATCTAGTGATTTTCAGTTGCCTCAAGCCAAGGTTTTATCATTAGTTTTTATTTTCTCTTATATCATCAGTCCTTTCAGCTTTTACTTCTGTTTTATTCTCTGGTAATCAAATACTTGTTCTTTCAATACTCCACCATTCTCAGTATTCTGAACGGATAAAATCTGGATATTTTGCATAGCAAAACTTTTATGCAGTTGAAGACTGATTTTATGTCTGCTGCTACTGCTAAGTCACTTCAGTCGTGTCCGACTCTGTGCGACCCCATAGACGGCAGCCCTCCAGGCTCCTCTATCCCTGGGATTCTCCAGGCAAGAACACTGGAGTGGGTGGCCATTTCCTTCTCCAATGCATGAGAGTAAAAAGTGAGAGTGAAGTTGCTCAGTCGTGTCCCACTCTTAGCGACCCCATGGACTGCAGCCCACCAGGCTCCTCCGTCAATGGGATTTTCCAGGCAAGAGGACTGGAGTGGGGTGCCATTGCCTTCTCCAGATTTTATGTCTAACTTTATGCAGTTTTGTAACATACTTAAATTTACCTGAGAAAATTCCAGACTATATTTCAAACTCAGTAAAAATTTGACTAGTGCAGTTAAAAATATGGCAGGACAAGAATAGTTTTATGTTCTTGACCAACAAAGAGTTAATTCAGCTGTTTTTTACATTTCTTCATGTATCAAGACTTTTCATTGATCTATATAGCTTTCAATGTCCAGACACTGAACCAGACCCTGAGGCTACCTTGGTAAAGCAATAGAAGCAATTCCCACATGCAAGGATGCTGGTGGATGAGACCACACAGAAATAAACACAGAGCTTAAATGTGAAGAGTTAAATGTTACCAAAGAGACAAAGGAAATTCACAGAGACTGGTCAAGTGAGTTATGCGGGAGAGATATTGGTAATGGTGTTACACAGCCCAGGAGGTGCAGGTGCAACTGACATGCTGTGAGAGACGATGAGCCAGATGGGAGGGTAAAGGAAAGAAAATGCTATGTGAAAGGGCAGCATGAGCAGAGAAGAGCTCTTGGCATGTTTGGACATCTGAAGAAAGGCTGGTGTGGCCGGGACAGGCTGAGGTCAACAAGGACCACCTCATGCCTGACCTGCCTCCTTAGCCCGCAGTCCTCTGATGGTCTGTGTGCCTCTGCGGGTCCACGAGGACTGTCCAGGCTCCACCAAGAGATGGAAGGGAATCTGTCTCTAGATCTCACACTTACTCTTTCCTAAGATTGATGCCACTGAGATTGCATCTGTGTTCTGCCAGTTCTCTTTTCCCTCCTTTGCCATAGTTGCCCTCTTCCCATTCAGAGAAGGAAAGCACACCTTCCAGGAAGCTTGAATCATACCTTGGTGCAGTGCCCCAGGGCATAAGTCAATACAGTGCTTCTGAGGGAGAAGCCTGGAGAGCAAAACAAGAAAGACCAAAGGTGGTTTGGCTTCCTTTTACGCACTGAAATAGTCCTAACAGCCTGAGTATTCTCTTTCTCTCTAATCTATCATCTATGTATCGTCATCTATCATCCGTCTTGTATCTATCTATCTGTCTCCTCATTAGTCCATCTTTCTCTATTTTAGACTTAGAATTCAGAAGTCGTCTCAGTTGAGAAGACATATTAAGATGTGAGTGTGTGTATGCGTGTGTGTGCACAGGTGTGTATGATTTAAATAAATCATATCTTTTAAGCATAAACTAATTCTGTTTTGGGCTTCCCTGATCGCTCAGGTGGCAAGGAATCCCCCTGCAATGCGGGAGACCTGGGTTCGATACCTGGGTTGGGACGATCCCCTGGAGAAGGGCATGACAACCCACCCCAGTGTTCTTTCCTAGAGAATCCCCATGGACAGAGGAGCCTGGTGGGCTGTAGTCCACAGGGTCGCAAAGAGTCGGACACGACTGAGTGACTAAGCAGAGCACAATTCTGTTTTGGCTGATTAGTTTGACAGGAATAACTAGTGCTAAAAAATAGTGGCATATCAGATATGTTCCCAAAGCGAACAAGTCTTTAGTTTCAGTGCTTTGATGAAATACATAAAGCACATATATAAGATATAATGCATCAGAAATTACATGTTTTGAGACCATTTAACACTCATTAAACATCTTAAATACCGATTCAAATGTTCAGGGGTAGGTCCTAGGGTTTCTAAATTATTTTAGAGGTAAGTCAGAAAAAAAAAATGCTTGAAGATCATTATCTTTAGTAAAGGCATGAGCATAGGTTTTATTCTCAGTTTAATCAGAAGCAGCTGAAGAGTTTTAGATGGAAGAAGAGAATGTTCAAGTGAAAATGCTTTGCACAGAAAATTGTCATGGTGGTGGACTGTGCTATTTCTCACACTTGCTCTTCTAACACCTGAGTAAAAATAAAAGCACAGTATAAATCACCATTATTTTTAAAATGTCACTGGAGCAGAGACTGGCATCTTGTTCTCCTGAACAGCATAGAAAATGGCAGTACAGCGGGTAAATACTGAGGTGCAAACTTGAGCAATAAGTTAGATGTGTTTGGCCATTCAGTTTTCTCATGTCCAGTCCCAGAATCTAGTATATTATCAGACTGGGATGAAAACATGTTTTAATTTTGGATATTCTGGTTTCTGTGGAAAATAAACAGCAAAAGCCTTAAGTGGAACATTCTTTCCTGTCCTAAGTTAAACTTCAGTCTTCATCTTTGAAGTATTTAGGTGTGCACACAACAATATGCCAAATGATATAAGAAAATTAAAAAAGTCTAAAGTCTTAATTAGGCTGAAGATAACGAAAAAACAACAAATGCATGTTGGTTTGGAGGCAAAGGCACAAACAGCTTTACTTTTTGTGGGAAGACGACACTGTGATGTACAATGCCAGCTTCTTTTGTAGAATTTATACACACACACAAACATGTGCTCAATCCTGTGTTATCAGTAAACCAATATCTGTAAATATGTGTTCCCCTTCTTTTATTATTCCACTGCCTGCGTGGATTTTCCAAGGTTGCAAACCAGGAATACTTGGCTTACTTTATTAAACGAGTGATATTTAAGGCTTGAAGTCTTAATTGACTTTGGCTTTCTTATTGTGAAGAGCAAACAGGGCTCTTACAAATGATTCAGTCACAGTGAGATGAATTACTATAAAGATTGCTGTTTGTTCCTTTGTCTCTACACAGTTGGTGCTTATATTCCATTACGTTCATTAAATAGTTGCTTTTCTTATAGATTCTTTCCCCTGCTCCTCTCTCAATGTTTATGGATAGAAGTTTAGGGGATCATAGCCTCTGTTTTTAAAACAAATGTAAGGATATTAACAGATTGTTACACCTGTTACCTGATGCACTAATTAAGATGATTAAACTTTATCTATCTTTATATATTTCTATCTATACATTTTTTACAGAAACATGCTTTTATTTGACTCTCACTTTAAGCTTTTGATGGTAAGTCCAATAAGCTACCATTTACTTAGAGCTGATTCTGTGACTAGGATTGTAATACATTGCATTATAATCTCGTTTATTCTTACAAAAACACTAGTACTATGGATATTAATACCCTGAAACATAGTTTTTTCTTTCCCGATTACTACATTTTTGTGAAAATGTCAGTGTCAAGCTTCTCCACTTCTATATACTTTCTTTTATGCCCTCATCTTAATGTTTCAAAGAGAGGAGACTACATAACTGATAGTAAGAAAATTGCAATAACAAATATATGAAATATACAAAAGCCAACATTAACTAAATTTGTAGCTCACCAGGACCTCTTAGATGTGATAGTAGTGTATAACTCTCAAAGTTATTTTTCAGTTTTAGAAAATCTAAGGAGTATATCATGAACTTTTAATGAATGTTTTCTCTCTATGAGAAAACAGTAAGAAATGCTAGAAAGATAAAAGATGATTTTCAGGATTCACAGAAAAAGAGGAAAGGAACCTCGAGTAAGGCTTCATTTTGTGCTGTTTAGATACATGCATCACCAAGCGGATTGTCACAGATCCGCTAGAGGTGATGCTGTTGCAGTTCAGAAAGGTTAAGTAGTCCGTTTATAGGGAACAAAAGTGTAAGTTGCTCAGTCATGTCTGACTCTTTGCGACCCCATGGACTATACAGTTCATGGAATTCTCCAGGCCAGAATGCTGGAGTGGGTAGCCTTTCCCTTCTCCAGGAGATCTTACCAACCCAGGGATCAAATCCAGGTCTTCCGCAGTGAAGGCAGATTCTTTACCAGCTGAGCCACACGGGAAGCCCAAGAACACTGGAGAAGGTAGCCTATCCTTTCTCCAGCGGATCTTCCCGACACAGGAATTGTACTGAGATCTCCTGCACTGCAGGCAGATTCTTTACCAACTGAACTATAGGGAACAAAACCAGGATCTAAACTTATGCAGGTCTAGCTCCAAAGCCTATGGCAGTGCATTGGTTTATATCACTGCTGTTAATGGACACCAAACAAGGTATAAAATTATAACACATGCTTTGGGCGTTTTGGCAGCATACACTAGGGTAGGACTAGCATCTGAATTAGCTGTCTTGCTCTCCAGAGAATATGTTCACTTTTTGTGAGAGGAGAAGTTAATCTTTAAACCTAGACTAGCTGGCCTATTACATACTTGCCTGCTACACAGTGTGTGTGTTAGCTGCTCAACAATGTCCAACTGTTTGCGACCTTATGGACTATGACCTACCGGGCTCCTCTGTCTGTGGGATTTTCCAGGCAAAGAGTACTAGAATGGGTAGCCATTTCCTCCTCCAGGGGATCTTTGTGACCCAGGGATTAAACCCTGGTCTCCTACATTGCAGGCAGATTCTTTACTGTGTGAACCACCAAGGAAGCCACATTACACAGTGAGCATTCAGTAAATAATTGTTCAATGATTGATGAATGAAGAAATAATTTAGTTGTATCAAGTAATCAATACATCACCACTATGTAATGTGACTTTCACGGTGGTTCAGAGAGTAAACACACACACATATTTAATATATAAGAATCAACTTATATGCAGAGTACATCATGTGAAATGCTAGGCTGGATGAATCACAAGATGGAATCAAGATTGCTGGTAGAATAACAACCTCAGATATACAGATGATATCACTTTAATAGTAGAAAGTGAAGAGGAACTACAGTCTCTTGATGAAGGTGAAAGGGGAGAGTGAAAAAGCTGGCTTAAAACTCAACATTCAAAAAATGAACATCATGGTATCTAGTCCTATCCCTTCATGATAAATAGACAGGGAAAATGTAGAAAGAACATCAGATTTCATTTTCTTGGTTTCCAAAATCAATATGGACACTGACTGCACCCATGAAATGAAAAGACACTTACTCCTTGGAAGAGTAACTCTGACAACCCTAGACAGTGTGTTAAAAGGCAGAAACATCAGTTATGTCTGACTCTTTGCGACCCCATGGACTGAAGCATGCCAGGCTTCCTTGTCCTTCACCATCTCCAGGAGTTTGCTCAAATGCATATCCATTGAGTCGGTGATGCTATCCAACCATCTCATCCTGTCAGAAAAGTCTGGGCTTTGATTTGTATTTCTGAGGTTAGCTTGTAGGTGCGTGCTAAGTGGCTTCAGCTGCATCCAACTCTTTGTGACTCTATGGACTTTGACCCACCAGGCTCCTCTGTCCATGGAATTCTCCAGGCAATACTGGAGTGGGTTGCCATGCCCTCCTCCAGCGGATCTTCCCGACTCAGGAATTGAACCCAGGTCTCCTGCATTGAAGGCAGATTCTTTAGCACTGAGCCACCAGGGAAGCCTGAGATTAGCTTGAGCTATCTTCAAATCATTAAGATGAATGACATTACCCCAACCTTAAGTTTCCACATGACTCTGTACTAAACAGGAAGGAAAAAGAGAGGAGCAAGAAAGAACTCCTCTTCACTAGCACCCCCTAGGGTAAATCCTCTCCTGTGGGAATGGAGCGACCATGATTGGCTTAAACCCCACTCTCCACTGGGAGTGATTTTGGATCCCACACGCATGCCTCCCAGGGAACACTTGGCAACATGTGAAGGCATTTTTGTTGTCACAACGGGGGGCTGGGTGCTATTAGCATCTAGTGATTCTAAGTATCCTATACTGCACAGGACAGCCCTCAACAATAAAGACTTATCTAAAATGTCAGTATCTAAGGTTGAGAAATTCTGTCTTAAATTGAGCATTACTCATCTCCTGAGCCTGGACAAGCTATGCCAGAACAAAATTTTAGTTGTTTTAGCAAAAACAAAAGTAGAAAAGTCAAGGGGGTACAATCCATAGTGTCTGTCAATATTATGAGTCCTAAAGATATATTTTCTTTTTTGAATGACAGCTATCACCTGTAAGTTTTATGTATGTAAGTATTTTGGAAAAGACAACAGAGAAGTAAAGAATAAAATGATGAGAAAGATATTCAACCTACCAAAATATTTAACTGTGTACTGTGGTTCCTTAGTTGGAAGTCAGGACAATTTCGCCTGCAAATGCCCAAAGGGAAGCATTCTAGTGTTTCATTAATTGAAATCTATTATTTTCTATGACAGTTTGCATCCTACACAGTTCATCTTTCCTAAGTTGCCACAAGGACACTGATATCTTATTCCATTATCTCAAAAAACAAATATCATGTTTAATCATGAAGAATGTACTTCAATTTAAATATCGTTAAGGATTATTAACACAGAGGCTAGTTCTTGCAAAACTATGAAAATGTGTATCATCTGTCCACCCTATACTCCTATACTCTCTCTGTCAAAGCACTTATTTCTAATGGCCACCAATATGTGTGTGTGTGCACGTGTGTGTGTGTGTGTGCGTGCACTAAGTCACTTCAGTCATGTCTGACTCTTGGCAACTCTATGAATGTAACCCACCAGGCTCCTCTGTCCATGGGATTCTCCAGACAAGAGAATGGGTGGGTTTCCATTTCCTCCTCCAGGGTTCTCAGGAATCAAACTCCTTTCTTATGTCTTCCTTGTTAGCAAGTGAGTTCTTTACCATTTTATATATATATACGTGTGTGTGTGTTTATAAAATTTTGAAAACAGAAAAGTATGCCTTTAATATGTGTCAAATGCTTTACAGAGTTACTCATTTTGATTTTCACACTAGCACAGCAAGGTAGTGTTCCATTATTCCAATTCATAGATGAGGTCACAGAAAGTCAAATAGTGAAGTCAGTTTCCATAGTCACATAGGGAGCTGGTGATGGCAGTAGGGCTTGAACCAAGTCCTTGTGTCAAGCTGATGCTCTTGCCAAACTGCCAGTGCAATACAGGTCCTTTTGGCCAGAATTCAGAGTTGAAAGAACAAGAAAATTACTTTCATAAAATAGCCTGCCTGTGTGATTGTTTTCTGTCATAAAGATATTTTCTTTAACACATATGTCTGTAAGTATATACAAATAAAGAATGTGATTTCTTGAACTTGACTGTGAGCTAAGTGAAATTATATCAAGCATTTTAAACAAGCAAATATGTTTTAAATTCTCTATTTTAGGTGGAAAACTGGTGGCTAATACTTGTTATTGCCTGAAACAAAACTTTGGGGAAATATCTTTTTTACACACTTTTTCAAGGACACTATGTCATCAAGAGCTCTCCTTCTTGATAGTAGTTTTTCAATGAGATTCCAACCCACAGGACACTTTTTCTGTTAGTCTGTATTATTAAAAAAACATGCTACAATGTATTAAAATCCTGGATAAATCATCTTCTCCATATCCAGAGCTTTTCAATCAATACCATGTAACTTAATTTATGGAAAAAAGTTGCTGTGAATTGCCATATACCTTTTACTCAGATTCACCAATGGAGAGGGAAATGGCAGCCCACTCCAGTATTCTTGCCTGGAGAATCCTGGGGAGGGAGGAGCCTGGTGGGCTGCTGTCCATAGGGTCGCACAGAGTCAGACACGACTGAGGAGACTTAGCATGCATGCATTGGAGAAGGAAACAGCAACCCACTCAAATATTCTTGCCAGGAGAATCCCAGAGACGGAGGAGCCTGGTGGGCTACCGTCTATGGGGACACGACTGAAGTGACTTAGCAGCAGCAGCAGCAGATTCACCAAGTTAACATTTTTGCTACCTTCATTTTACTATTTACCCCCTCTCTCTGCAGCTGAAGAAACTAGGTCCCTTAAATCCTGAACACTTTGATGTTATTTATTAAAAATCAAGAATATTCATCCAAGTAATCATAATACAATTATAAAAATATATTTTAACATTGACATAATGATATTGTCAACACTATAGGCATTATTCAAATTTTCCTAGCTATCTTAATAATAACCTTTATAGGAATTTTCCCTGGTCCGGGATCTTCTTGAGGACTCCTTACTGCAGAGGGTCACCAAGTTTCTTTAAACTTATATATGAAATTGCTCCTCAGTTTACTTTATCCAGCATCACAGTAATAGTTTTGAATATTAGGTATCAACTAAATAGTATATTCTTCTGTTTTGATTTAATAAACACTTTGACTCTATATTTACAAATAAGTAGTGGTTAATGGCATGGATCCTGAAGTCTAATTATTTTAAATACTGGCTTTGGTACTTCCTACCTCTGTGAAGTTCAGTGAGTTATTGAGTCTCTTGGTGCTCTAGGTTTCCTCATACATAAAAAATAGCAGAAATAATCATAGTAACTTCCATAGGCATTACTGGAAGGATTCAACAGAATTAGGGTATTCCAAACACTTAGAGCAATATTTGACATATAGAAAGCTTGATGTATATTTATTATTATTATCATTACCATTACCATTATTATTACTATCCAGTACTCACTTTTCATGTAAGTTTTCTGAATGATGATTGAAATAATGTAAAAGCCTTCCATATTTGTGGTATGAGGCTTCTAGTGTTCTGCCAATACAGATATCCGACAGAGTCTACCTCCAACCAACAAAATTACTCTTGTAAAAAGAAAATTGACTGGCTTCTGTATTCATGCTTTCTCAGTAAGCAAGTGAAGAACCGTATTCTCTATCAGATTATAGCCACACACTGTCAGGATAAATAGAGCTACATAAAATTACTAACTCAGATGAAAAGCTTCATGTGAAAATGGGTATCAGATATAATACAATAATTGCAATAATTAGTTGCAAAGGACATGCTATATGCCAGGCATTTACACATCCACAAAAGAGATAATTCCCATTTAGCTGAATATTTCACAGTATTAAGTCTGGTAGCTATTTAGACGTCAACTTCTTATATTCTCAGTTCAGTTTTCTGTTTTATACACTATTACAAGTTCAAGGAGAAGTCCACCATGACTTTGTCTGATGAGGGGTGAATTTTAGCCATCTCTCTCTCTCTTGGCTTAGGGAAATTTGCAAGTTGGTAGTTTCTGTACTCCAGACACCCCAAATGACAGAGGTCAATTGAAGATTAATTTTTCTCTCTGTGGAGGGATGGACTTCACTAGGTTTAAGTGTGAAGGAGACTAGATGGTAAGGATGCCCACATTTAGGCAAATCTAAAGAGGAAAACTAAGATCGTTACATACCACAAAAGCTTATCTTCATTCTCAAGAATCCCTAAGTATTTTTAAACAGTGCTTTTGACAAATTATCTTTTATTGAAAAGTTCTGTTGAAGGCCACCGTGATTCTTTGGAGTCTTGTTTGAACTGCTGTTTAGTCTGCTACTTTACAGTATTATTTTTGTTTTTGTTTTTTAAATGATTTATGCCTGAATCTTTTGAAGGGTAAAAGTTATGCTACAAGGTCTATAAGCCCCAATTATTTCAATAAAGATATTTAAACATGGCTGCCTCTTGTTAGTCTCCATTCAGCTGGCATCTCCCTGGTCCTCTAGGGATTTCTTAATAGAATTGTGAACCCATATGATTTCTCAGGAAACAATTTCTTGAGCACCTTATCAATTGCTCAGGATTTTTAGGCTTAAAGAACTAGACCACTCTTAATTTAACAAAGTAACTGTTAGTTTATTTTTTTCTAATCATTATTGCTTAGTTTAGATTTCAACAAACAGGGCTTCCCAGGTGGCACTACTGGTAAAGAACCCACTTGACAATGCAGGAGATGTAAGAGATGCAGGTTAGATCCCTCCATCAGGAAGATCCTCTGAAGGAGGGCATGGTAACACTCTCCAGTATTCTTCCCTAGAGAATCCCATGGACAGAGGAGCCTGGCAGGCTACAGTCCTTGGGGTCACAAAGAGTGGGACACACCTAAGCAACTAATGCACACACATTTTAGTAATGTAGTCATATATTAATAACTATAGAGATCTCATAAAATTCACTCATGTTTCTGTTAAAATAACTATTATAAAACCCCACAGAAAAGTCAATAATTTGATTAAATATTTTATGGAGTAATAAAGAAAAATGAGATGAACAGCTAATAAAATTATTTCATTTCATCTTGAAGTCTTTAATATTTTGCAACCCTTAAAGATCACTGCTAAATATTATACTTGCCATTTTAAGAAGTCTGGTTCCAAAAATCAGTGACAGTCTATCAAGTAGAGTATGGATGTGAGAGTTGGACCATAAAGAAAGCTGTGTGCTGAAGAATTGATGCTTTTGAACTGTGGTGTTGGAGAAGATTCCTGAGAGTCCCTTGGACAACAAGGAGATCAAACCAGTCAATCCTAAAGGAAATCAGTTCTGAACATTCATTGGAAGGACTGATGCTAAAGCTGAAGCTCTAATANAGTCAGTCCTAAAGGAAATCAGTTCTGAACATTCATTGGAAGGACTGATGCTAAAGCTGAAGCTCTAATAATTTAGCCACTTGATGCAAAGAGATGACTCATTGGAAAAGACCCTGATGCTGGGAAAGATTGAAGACAGGAGGAGAAGGGATGACAGAGGATGAGATGGTTGGATGGCATCACTGACTCGATGGACATGAGTTTGAGCAAGCTCTGGGAGGTGGTGATAGACGAGGAAGCCTTGCATGCTTCAGTCCATGGGGCACAGAGGCGGACACAACTGAGCAACTGAACTGAAATATCAAGTAGAAACAATTACTTTTTAAATTGGAGTATTTGTTAAAGAAGCATTTCTCTGAAAATGGATGTGCAAAAGAAACTCAGATGAGGTTTTCTTAATGAAATTTTATTTCTAAAAATTAAATGCTTTTAAAGTATTTTCATAAAGATTTTCTTTACCCCAGATTGAAAGATTTTTTTTTTATAATTTGTGCATCTAAAAAAAATATCAGTTTACTTCGTGCATTATATAGAGGAAAATCTTAAGGTTTTGGCATTTCATTGAATAATTTATGAGTACAGGCCACATGTCCGTTAGTCAAATGAAATAATGTGTCATTGTTAACAGAGAAATCAGATTCATTACTGAAAGTTCTATATTAACCTGAACAATAGAAACACTGAATTGTAAGTGTTTATCTCCATTAAATAATTGGGCAAATAATATTAGTGTTTTGTGGCTCAGAAGGAAAAGAGACTGCCTGCAATGTGGGAGACCTGGGTTTGTTCCCTGGGTAGGGAGGAGGCTCTGGAGAAGGAAATGCCTACCCATTCCAGTATTCTTGCTTGGAAAATCCCGTGGACAGAGGAGCCTGGCAGGCTAAAGTCCATGGGGTTGCAAAGAGTCAGACACGACTGAGCAACTTCACTTTCTTTCTTTCTGTCCTTTAATTGTAACATCCTAGAAAAATATGAATAAAGTTTATATTATAATGAGTCACGTTGATATCATTGATATCACATTGATATCATAGATATCATTAAATACAGATGTTAATAGGCAACTTTGTGAAGCTAGTGAAGTAACTTTGGTTTAAAAACATGTTTTGGAGAACTATTTGAGGAATATACTTTGATTACTAGGGTGTCTTATGTGGACAGAGTAGGGAAAAAGTTCCTAAAGTTACTCTCTGCTGTTCAGCTTCCTTCATGTATATTGCAGATTTGGCTAACCTCGTGAACAGCAAAAATTTGGCCCAAGATAGATTCAGCCAACATAATATAAGATGAGACAGAAAGAAACTGGTAATGAAAGAAAAGGATTGGGAGAAGAAATATAAAACAACAGAAAATAAAAGATGGTGGAAAGATAAGTTTGTTTCTAGGAAACACAGTTATTTAAGAAACAGGGGAATAATAAGAATGATTATTTTGTTTGTTTGATTTAAATAAAATTATGTCAGCAAAATCTGTATAAATCCATGACATATAAACTATTCTGTGTATGTGTCTTTTTTTTGGCCTATATAAACTTGATTAACAAATGTTAATACTCTTTTAATATAAGTTAAATCCTTAGAAGAGTGTCTGGTGTATTGTAAGTACCCAGTAAATATTAACTATTATTATATTTAGTGAGGCCAAATGGCTCATTTACTTGAACTTGTTTAATTTATAAGATGAATATTCTATGTAACAGAAAGTTAATTTTTAATGAATAAAAGTCAGTTTTTACCAAAACAATAATAAAACCTAAATATAATTGTACATATAGCACAGAATGGANCTAGAATATGGACTCTTGTAAAATCTAGAAATTTTACTTTATACTTTCTTGGGGTAGGACACAGTTGAGTTTTGAAGGCTTATGTAACTAACCAGAAAAGGTTAGTTTTATGATTTTTGTTCCTCCATTGGTGAACTATATTGAATCTTTCATGTGCAAAAGTAGACAAAAATCCTAGAAATGATCACATTTCAATGATACAAACTTATTGCAAGTAGATTGTTGGGACATGCAGGTTGTGTGGTTTGTAGAAATTCAAGATACTATTTGCTTGGCTTTTATTTATTTTTTTTTATCTTCAGATCTTTTTAAAAGAAGAAGCAAAAGATTCTCCAGTCTATAAAAAGTTACTTTTCAGGAATGAACCAAATCTTATCTCTGCCCAATTTTCACTGCAACAAACGTCATATAACATTGAATATGTTGCAGTAACTTCATGGGGTTAGCCAGTCTTAAAGAAATAACAGCTTCTCAAATGGAGTACCTGGGAGAAAACTGACAAAATGTCCTCTGGATAATTCCAGAACATAAGCCTATCAAACATGACACTCAGAGATGAATTCATTTGTAAAGGATAATTTCCTCTCAACTCAGTTCAGTTGCTCAATCATGTCTGACTCTTTGCAACCCCATGAACCACAGCACCCCAGGCCTCCCTGTCCATCATCAACTCCTGGAGTCCACACAAACCCATGTCCATTGAGTCAGTGATGCCATCCAACCATCTCATCCTCTGTCGTCCTCTCCTCCTCCTGCCCTCAATCTTTCCCAGCATCAGGGTCTTTTCCAATGAGTCAGCTCTTTGCATGAGGTGGTCAAAGTATTGGAGTTTCAGCTTCAACGTCAGTCCTTCCAATGAACACCCAGGACTAATCTCCTTTAGGATGGAGTGTTTGGATCTTCTTGCAGTCCAAGGGACTCTCAAGAGTCTTCTCCGACACCACAGTTCAAAAGCATCAATTCTTCTGTGCTCAGCTTTCTTTATAGTCCAACTCTCACAACCATACATGACTACTGGAGAAACCATAGCCTTGACTAGATGGAGCTTTGTTGGCAAAGTAATATCTCTGCTTTTTAATAGGCTGTCTAGGTTGGTCATAACTTTCCTTCCAAGGAGTAAGTGTCTTTTAATTTAATGGCTGCAATCACCATCTACAGTGATTTTGGAACCCAGGAAAATAAAGTCTTCCACTGTTTCCCCATCTATTTGCCGTGAAGAGATGGGACTGGATGCCATAATCTTAGTTTTCTGAATGTTGAGCTTTAAGCCAACTTTTTCACTCTCTCACTTTCATCAAGAGGCTCTTTAGTTCCTCTTCACTTTCTGCCATAACGGTAGTGTCATCTGCATATCTGAGGTTATTGATATTTCTCCCAGCAATCTTGGTTCTAGCTTGTGCTTTCTCCTCTAAATATGAAATCTTATTTTAAACCTTTTGTCTGAACCATTTTAACCAATTTTTATTTCCCCTCTTAAATCATCTTCATCTTCTCTGTCTGTTACCTACATCCATTTTTAAACCTTGCAAGTGCATAGCCTGGGATCTCTGTTAACAGGTGTAAAGTTTAAAAACAAAATGAAAGAAAGGTAAATAAGAAATTGAATATAACTTAATCAATGGACACAATACTGAGTGTCAATCTCGTTTTTTAAAATCTTTTGTTTTATTATTTATTTATTTATTTTTACTTTACAATATTGTATTGGTTTTGCCATACATCAGCATGAATCTGCCACGGGTGTACATGTGTTCCCAATCCTGAACCCCGCTCCCACCTCCCTCCCCATACCATCCCTCTGAGTCATCCCAGTGCACCAGCCCCAATCATCCTGTATCCTGCATCGAACCTAGAATGGTGATTCATTTCTTATATGATATTATACATGTTTCAATGCCATTCGCCCAAATCATCCCTCCCTCTCCCTCTCCCACAGAGTCCAAAAGTCCGTTCTATACATCTGTGTCTCTTTTGCTGTCTCGCATACAGGGTTATTGTTACCATCTATCTAAATTCCATATATATGCGTTAGTATACTGTATTGGTGTTTTCCTTTCTGGCTTACTTCACTCTGTATGATCAGCTCCAGTTTCATCCACCTCATTAGAACTGATTCAAATGTATTCTTTTTAATGGCTGAGTAATACTCCATTGTGTATATGTACCACAGCTTTCTTATCCATTCATCTGCTGATGGGCATCTAGGTTGCTTCCATGTCCTGGCTATTATAAACAGTGCTGTGATGAACACTGGGGTACATGTGTCTCTTTCAGTTCTGGTTTCCTCGGTGTGTATGCCCAGCACTGGGATTGGTACTGGCACAAAGACAGAAATATGGATCAATGGAACAAAATAAAAAGCCCAGAGATAAATCCACACACCTATGGACACCTTATCTTCAACAAAGGAGGCAAGAATATACAATGGATTAAAGAAAATCTGTTTAACAAGTGGTGCTGGGAAAACTGGTCAACCACTTGTAAAAGACTGAAACTAGATCACTTTCTAACACCATACACAAAAGTAAACTCAAAATGGATTAAAGATCTAAACGTAAGACCAGAAACTATAAAACTCCTAGAGAGAACATAGGTAAAACACTCTCCGACATAAATCACAGCAGGATCCTCTATGATCCACCCCCCAGAATTCTGGAAATTAAAACAAAAATAAACAAATGGGATCTAATTAAACTTAAAAGCTTCCGCACAACAAAGGAAACTATAAGCAAGGTGAAAAGACAGCTTTCGGAATGGGAGAAAATAATAGGAAATGAAGCAACTGACAAAGAACTAACCTCAAAAATATACAAGCAACTCCTGTAGCCCAATTCCAGAAAAATAAACGACCCAATCAAAAAAACTAAAGACCAAAGAACTAAATAGACATTTCTCCAAAGAAGACATACAGATGGCTAACAAACACATGAAAAGATGCTCAACATTACTCATTATCAGAGAAATGCAAATCAAAACCACAATGAAGTACCATTTTACGCCAGTCAGAATGGCTGCAATCCAAAAGTCTGCAAGCAATAAATGCTGGAGAGGGTGTGGAGAAAAGGGAACCCTCTTACACTGTTGGTGGGAATGCAAACTAGTACAGCCACTATGGAGAACAGTGTGGAGATTCCTTAAAAAACTGGATATAAATCTGCCTTATGACCCAGGAATCCCACTGCTGGGCATACAGACCAAGGAAGTATTGCCCTTTATGGGGAAAAACAAATTTTTGAAATAAAATATTATATTGATTAAGATGCATTAATTTTCTGAAACATTAAGCTACATATATGGTACCTTAATAGTGAGTAATTTTTGAAGTTTTTTTTTTAACATTTAACTTGATTGGAACATGTATTCTATGGAAAATATATAGCTTTCTCAGCAATTTCTCATAGCCATGTGAGAATTATATTTCATCAGAACAAAGTCTGATGGTGTAGCACTTAGTAATACATTGATTGCAGCATCCAAAGAATGGAAATATATATGATCAGTTAAAAGTATTTTCTCTTTTCTTACATCTTTCCAATGATATTCCATAACATTGATGAAAATTTTTTTGTTGTTGTTATCTGGATTTCTTTCAGCTGATACTCCTCTAAATTACTTTGTTTTTAGAGAATCTGATTTCCTTAATCCCCACCCTCCTACAAAATACATACCCACACACATTACCACATAAGAACAGGTACACTTCTTTAAAATTAGTTTTGAAAACCCTTTTGCGTGAGCCGTTTTCACATCTATTCATTTTCTAGCCCTGTGAGGACCAAACCCTTCTCATCCTTAGTAAATCTGGGAGAGGACAGTGTAATTTAACTTGCTCTTTAATCCATGGATGGAAACTGTGGTAAGAGATGATTTCAGGCTTGAATTTCCAAATACTTTGTCTTAATCAAGTAAGGAAAGCACCAACATTTAGTCCCGTTCAGTAAGTAAATGATATTCTAAATTGCCAGGGCCATTGTCATTGATTCACATTTAAAATGAGTTGGTTAAAACCATGGCACTCTGACCCTCTGATTCTGAACATGTCTCACCCCACGTGGGATGATGAGGCTGCTGGGATGCTGGGAGAGCACCTGGAACAGCCGGATAATGCTAATGCTAACTGTAGCCGCTCCAGTGAGACCCTCTGCAACTCTGGAATTAATGCGCATCCTTTACGCCAGAGTCAGGCCAAATGAATGCTATAGGCAGCGGAGGAATCTTCAGACATTCTTTCAAGACAAGTGTCTTGAGAAGCAGGAGCCCTAACAGAGCCCTGAAATGAGGTTAGTCTGTTAGAACAGAGTTCAGGACATCAGCGTCCTGGCTCAAACCAACTTCTCCGGATGTGGGCAGTCAACAGAGTGTCTCTCAAGGCTGTGCTGTGTGGATGGTGTTTTCCAGGAGTGCAGAAGAGCCCCTCCAGGTGCCCAGACAGATGTGTGTGATCCAGTTGGTGAGTCCCGTCATTGAAAGAATAGAACATGTAACATAAAGCCAACCCCGTGTAAGTGGACTGTGGTAGTTTTGAGAAGTATGGATCAATGAGCACTGACCAGGCAGGAAGCATGTGGATCAGTCTATCAGTTCATTCCATGACCACTGAGCTGCTCATTACTCTGTATTGGACTGTGTTAAACTAGGAACAGAAAAGTCAGCAGCAGGGTCTTGGTACCTGCTCTTGCTGGTTCTGCAAGCAGTATTCCCTCACTTACTCATATGCTCAAAGTAATTCCAATTTCAATTTAAAAACAACCAAACTGAGATTGGCACTTGAGTCCTTAGCGTCCCCCTCTCTTTTTTTGCCCCAAAATAAAATAAAATATCTACAGTGCTGTGAACTCTCTTAGATATGGGATGTGTCCTGTTAATCTTTGTGTCCCCAGCACCCAGCAGAATGACTAATGTATAGTAGGTAGTTAAGGAATATTTGCTAAGTAAATGAATCCTATATTTTGTGCTGAGAACATGGTAAGCATTTAATTAGACATGTGATTTGCATATGAGGGAAGGCAAACTCCCTTACACTGCCTCACCTCTCTAGCCTCAGTCCGCCTGAGCAAATCTGGGTAGTTTGGTTTGTTCTGCTTCACACTGCACAAGGAACATGTAGGATATGTTGCCCGTGTCTCCAAATAGTCCCCTTGATTATGCCTGAGTATGACACATCTGTAATCACCCACTGAGGTTGTTAGCCAGATTTTATCCTGAGATTTAAAAAATGTCCTAGGCTTACCTTCTCACTTGATAGTATATAAATATGTTAGCTGCAAGTGAAAACAAAACTTACACCCCACCCTCAAACAAACACAAAATAGACAAAGCAATATGCTTTTTCACTCTGAAAGATATATTTCTGCAAATGACAGCTGCATACTACTTTTGTCAGGGTGGTGGGCAAGAATGACAAGATGCATTGAAAAGTTTGAAGACTAGATTAAAAACATAAGTTGAGCCAGTCTGAAAAACCTGCATGAGCACAGAAGGCTATTGTAATAGCTAAGCTTAGAAAGGATTACTGTACAAAATATCAGAAAATCCTAGGGCTTCAGTACTATATATTTAGAGCTGAACTCTAGTAGGTCTTAAAAAAATAATCAATATCTTTGCATTGACCTAACACAAAGCCATGATTTACTCCAGACTTAATCATAAATTTAAGTATTATTAACGCTTAGTCATTAGACATTACTTTGCCAACAAAGGTCCATCTAGTCAAGGCTATGGTTTTTCCAGTGGTCATGTATGGATGTGAGAATTGGACTGTGAAGAAAGCTGAGCACCGAAGAATTGATTGATCCTTTTGAACTGTGGTGTTGGAGTAGACTCTTGAGAGTCCCTTGGACTGCAAGGAGATCCAACCAGTCCATTCTAAAGATCAATCCTGGGTGTTCTTTGGAAGGAATGATGCTAAAGCTGAAACTCCAGTACTTTGGCCACCTCATGGGAAGAATTGACTCATTGGATGCTGGGAGGGATTGGGGACAGGAGGAGAAGGGGACAACAGAGGATGAGATGGCTGGATGGCATCATTGATGGACGTGAGTCTGAGTGAACTCCAGGAGTTGGTGATGGACAGGGAGGCCTGGTGTGCTGCGATTCATGGGGTTGCAAAGAGTCAGACACGACTGAGCGACTGAACTGAACTGAATGCTTAGTCCTTCAGAGTAATTTTAAGACATTTTGAGTAATATTTCATCTATCCATTGATTTCAAAATTTAATTCTTATTTCCATTTGGTAAATCATTTTAAAGTGGATCAACTAGAAATATCCTTAGAGATGGCCCAAGTGTGTTATATTATGGTTATATTATGGGAGTTAAGCTTTCCTTAGATGAATTTTGGGGAGACACAAAGATTTAGTCCCTAACAGTTATGCATAAATCTCCCAATATGCTTTCTGAATGCACTAAAAAGCATATTATATAAAATTACAATGAATTTCCTTTCCATTTAGAAACCCAACTATTTCCAGAAACTGGTATAATTTAATAATTCAGGGGGTATGCCATTTCTTGGATACTAAATCAAACATACTGCTTCTCAAAGCAGGGGTGAAGACCTCCTCCAGGTCTTATCCTCCACATTGGCTTCAGGTAACTGGATTATGATCTTATACTCCAGGACTGAGTTCATTGTCTGCATCCTTGGAAAGACTTCCTGGATTAATCAGAGTTTATCTAACCCCCAAGCCCTTTACCATGCCTGAGCATGCAAAATTCTTTACATGCTGTCTTCACTCACCCTTTCCTGATTTATGTCCTTACCTACAACATTACCATACGGACTTCTATATTTTTAGTTCCTAGACTCCATCTGGGATGTAACAGCATCCATGCACGTTGACTGAATGAATCCATTCTACCACCGTATAAGCTTCATGGGGCAAATACGTTTGTTCTACTATTTGCTGCTGGCAGAAACCTGCCTAGCACGTAGGAACTACTCCTAAAATATATGATGTATAGGTTATTAAGTGTGTTGTTAAGCCTTTGGAAGAGAAAAGGGTAAAAAAAATTATATTAGGATAGTTTTGATCTTCACCTTATAGCTTATTGGAATATAGTGAGAGACTGAATGAAGAGAAACGGTAGGCCAAGAATCAGAAGATGTGAATTATAATCCCTGTTTGGTGTCTAAGTTACTTAACACATTTGAGCATGTTTCCTCTTCTATAAAATCTAACTGCGAACATCTCTCTTCTTGACTTTACACAATTGTTTGATCCCATAAAAAAGATCTATGACAGTTTTATTCAAACATATGTCAAAATGAATTTTATCTATCTTTTTATATGTCTGACCTAATTNTTGATCCCATAAAAAAGATCTATGACAGTTTTATTCAAACATATGTCAAAATGAATTTTATCTATCTTTTTATATGTCTGACCTAATTACATACCTTTCTTTTATGGTTCAAAACAGGTACAATGGAGTAGGAATCATCGTGTTCATACTTTACAGCCAAAGAACTTAAAATCAAGGTTAAATAATTTGCCTGTGGTTCATGGTTCTGTCTTGCAGAACTTGGATTCACACTCAGAGCTTTTAAGGTCTCCCATTAATTCACCTCAAGTCCTGGATTAAAGTTCTTTTTTGCAAATTGGACTCAAACTACTTCTGTAGGTTTTTTTTTTTTAATGTGTTGACTTTAACATGAATTCAAAACTTTCTAATTATTGAGCTAAATCATTACTGAAACTAAGTGAAGAAGTAAGAAATCAGAACTGATTGTGTGCAGTATGAACTTGACTTATAGAGAAAAATACATGTTTGAGGGAAAGATCACCACCAATTTATTCATTTTCTCCAATTCTCTTTTGTTATATAATTGAATTCACTATTATGCTTTTCCAGATTTTAAGATAGTATTTCAATGTCAGATTCGTTCCATGTCAATTTTACTCTCAGGCATGCCTTACTGTCAAGATCAATAGTTCTTTGTAATTTAAACTTGGAGTTCATTATGCCTGTTGGTACCACCTGCCACCAGACTAAACTTGGTTTTGATGGACACACTTCCCACTTTCTAAAGTCATTAATAGCACTTTGGAAATATCTGCACACTTCCCACAAATCACTGAGAAAAAGGCATGAAAAAGAATGTTAAATTATCAAGTTAAATCCTGTGTGTGTGTGCGCGCACATGCATGTGTCTATGTAAAAGAAAGAAGGGTTGTACAATCTGATTGTTTTAAATCCATTTCTGAGTTACTGTGAAGGCAATTTCATTTTAAAAGATAGTTAAATAAGTGAAATATTTTACCTCTTGCCTCAGTTTTCAAAACCCACAGACTCAGAGGCTATGAGAGGGGCAAATGTTCCTTGTTGATAACCTACTCAGAACTGATGCTTTTGAATTGTGGTCTGAAGAAGTCTCTTGGGTTGCAAGGAGGTTAAACCACTCAATCCCAAGGAAATTGGAAATCAACCCTGAATATTCATTGGAAGGACTGATGCTGAAGCTGAAGCTCCGATACTTTGGCCACTTTATGTGAAGAGCTGACTCATTAGAAAAGACCCTGATGCTGGAAAAGATTAAAGGCAGGGGGAGAAGGGGACAACAGAGGATGAGGTGGTTAGATGGCATCACCGACTCGATGGACATGAGTTTGAGCAATTCCAGGAGACAGTGAAGGACAGGCAAGCCTGTCATTATAAAGTCCATAGGGTCGCAAAGAGTCAGACATGACTCAGTGAGTGGACAACAACCACAGAAATCATAGGACTTTTGAGTGGGAGTTTCTCAGACTTGCTGAGCCCACTCTCCTTTCCAGTTTGTCTCCAGATCTGGAGTGTCGCCTTGGAAGCAGCACCAAGTCACCAATTGTAACCCAGGTAATTAAGCTTTGGTTGCTTCTCTCATTCATTCATCCACAAACTACCTGTGCCTGCACTAAGTCACTTTAGCAGTACCCAGCTCTTTTCGACCCTGTAGACTGTAGTCAACCAAGCTACTTTGCCCTTAGGGTTCTCGAGGCAAGTGGGTTGCCTTGCCCTCCTCCAGGGGATCTTTCAGCCCAGGGATTGAACCCATATCTCTTATGTCTCCTGCATTGGCAGATGGGTTCTTTACCACTACTGACACCTTGGAAGCTCACCAAGTACCTACTGGAGTAGAATAAGATAATGAATGCAGTGTATTTTATGACTTCTGAAGATCTTGTAAAATATTACCGAAATTTACAACAATAACAACCACCACTTCGTGAGCGCTTGGTACAGGCCAGACACTATACAAAACTACTACAACGCAATTCATTCATTCCAAATATATTTTTTGAGTGCCTACTATGTGCCAAACACTTTTCTAGGTGCTGGAGATAAAACAGTGGACAAGACAGACCAAAATTTCCATTCTCAAAAAACTTTCTTTCCTGTTTGGTATAAAACGTAAGTTAGCATATTAGATTGTAATGAATGCTAAGGAGGAAAAAATAAAGCCAAGAAGCAAGATATGAAATCTTGTAGCGTGAAAATGAAATTTTACATAAGGGATCCAGGGAAGATCTCGCTGAAGGAATTGAACTTTTAATTGCATTTCAAATGTCAAAACTACATCAAAGGTGATAATGTAAAAAGAGAACATTTTACACAAAATTCTCCTCCCTGGTACAGTTTCCTTGGAGTGAATTTCCTTGCAGCCTTTGCCAGAATGCATGCCTGTATTCCATAGTAGACTAAGCAGCAGTTTCCTCTATTCTATCTGTGTGACCGAGGATGGCTTTTGTGAAAATATTGGATAAGGTGAGGGAAATAACTGTGCAGGTCATTGGGAAAGGGCATCCCAGGACAGTAAGGAGGTCAGTGTGGCTGGAGCAAAGGGAATGAGATAAGATGGGAATACTACACTGAGCGTGATGAAAAAGCCAGTGGAGGGTTACAAATCTTCATGGTAAGTGTTGCCCTTTGAATTTTAAAAAAAAAATACTTATTGGAGGATAGGTGCTTTAAACTGTGTTCGTTTCTGCTGTAGCAAAGTGAATCAGGTACATGTATACGAATATCCCCTCTTTTTGGAATTTCCTTCCCATCCAGGTCACCACAGAACATCAAGTAGAGTTCCCTGTGCTGTGCAGTCGGTTCTCACTTGTGAAAGTCATGACTGACTCTTTGTAACCCCCTGGGCCATACAGTCCATGGAATTCTCCAGGCCAGAATACTGGAGTGGGTAGCCTTTCTTTTCTCCAGGGATCTTCCCAAGCCAGGGATCAAACCCAGGTCTCCTGCACTGAAGGCAGATTCTTTACCAGCTGAGCCACCAGGGAAGCCCGAGAATACTGTAGTGGGTAGCTTATCCCTTCTCCAGCGGATCTTCCTGACCCAGGAATGGAACTAGAGTCTCTTGCATGGCAGGCAGATTCTTTACCAGCTGAGCCACCAGGGAAGCCCGAGAATACTGGAGTGGGTAGCTTATCCCTTCTCCAGCGGATCTTCCCGACCCAGGAATGGAACTGGGGTCTCCTGCATGGCAGGCGGATACTTTAGCAACTGAGCCTCCAGGTTCTCATTAGTTATCTATTTTATACATAGTTGTGTATATATGTTAATCCCAATTTCTCAGTTCATGCTACCCCTGTTTTCCCCTCTTGGTGTCCATACATTTCTTCTCTATCTCTGTGTCTCTGTCTCTGCTTTGCAAACAGGCTCATCTGTTATCATTGAATTTTACATATGATAAAAACTGAGGCTAAGCTAAGGCAAGCTGCTTCTGCCAGATCACTCAACTAAATGACAACGTTCAGATTTCAAGCCTTATCTTACTCCACAATCCACAGTATTAATCGTGACACTCTCTTCACGTAATAAAGGAAGATGAACACAAATAGCTTGAGTATCCGTTGGTACAAGTGCTAAAGTCAGAGTTAAATGAAATGCTGTGTGTATGCTCACTGCATCTGGAAGAGTGTGGCAAGAATTCTTTTGAAGGGGCCTGCTGTTCAACCTGGACCCTCATGGATGAGTATCATTTCCTGGAACAAAGATGGGTTTATGAACATTCCAGACAAATGGTCAAGAATAGTAGCCTCTTTGACTTTATAACCACTAAAAAGTCAATATATATAAATTGTGTTAACATTCTAATAGCTGGTAGCTGACATTCTAGTTTGTAGTTGGTTGGTTTGGCTTTTTTTTAAAGCATTCCATAGGGGAAGGTGCAGTGGGTCCTGACTTAAGAGACACCAAGATCACTCCATCTACCTGCCTCCTAGAGATCCTTTCATTCGATCCACAGGATCCTTAAATTTGATCCATCTGAATGTAAATTCTTTATCTTCTGCTGCTAGCCTACTCCTGGATGTTCCCTCAGTGAATATTACCATCATCCACTGAGTTAACCGAATTCTAAATCTAAAGGTCATTCTAGACAAGTTCTTCTTGCTTCCAATTAAAGCTCTAGCTCCAAGACCTGTCATTGTTCTTACTTAAATGTTTCTTGAATCTGCCCCCTTTCTGTGTCTCCTGCCACTGACAATATTAGATTCTTATCAAGTCACATTAAGGGGAAAAGAGCCTCAGATGAATTTCTGTGTTGTCTCCTCCTTTTGTTTATCCATTCATCTATATTTATGAAATACCTACTTCTTCCAGACATCATGAGAGATACTGGGAATTTAAAGACAGGTGACTGCCCTCAAGGAAGTTACCACCTGGTAGGAGAAATGAAAGCAGTCAAGTCAACAGGTAATGGTATTGCAGTATCCATATAGTTAGAAGTGGGACCAGGGGGCATCCATCAATGTTTGACAAGAAGAACTTTTTTGCTTAAAATCATCTCATTGTACTTTAATGCCTTCAAGAAAAAGTGCACACAAGTTAGTGCTCTTTACAAGACCTTTTTTCATCACACTATTGTGTAATGTTTTAGCCTCACCTCTCCCTATTCCTCATGTTCAATCTACCACCAACCATACAAAACTACCACTTGGATTTTCTCTAAGCTTAAACACATGCTTTCTATCTAACTGACCTGCTCTCTGCTCCCGAGGCTCTTAATACATACAAACTCTTCCTTCATGTCACTCCAAGATCTACTGAGAACTACTTATCTGTTAAGTTTCAATTGAAATGACTCACAGCCACTTGCTCCTGATTCATGCAGGTCATTCTGAGCTCTAAGAAAAGTAGAGGGGAACCCCCATTGTGGCACTTATCACACTGGCTTGTAGTTGTAGTTACTTTATGTCACCTCCCTAGCCTCTAGAGCTCCTAGACAGAACAAACTGGGTCTTTCATTCCTCTCTATACTTCAATGATGCACTGCCCAAAACACCGTGGGTATTAACCAAAGGTGATGAAAATGAGGACAGTAATGGTCATAGCTATAGCTAACATTTACCCAGTGTTATTGGCTGGAGGTGAAGTCTGGTTATGTATATGCGTATGTGCGTGTGTGCGTGCGTGCATGTGTGTATGTGTGTGTGTCTGTACAGTTGTTGTTCAGTCTCAAGTCATGTCTGACTGTTTGCAACCCCATGGACTACAGAATGCCAGGCTTCTCTTCACCATCTCCTGGAGCTCGCTCAAACTCATGTCCATTGAATCGGTGATGCCAGCCAACCATCACACCCTTTTCATCCCCTTCTCCTCCTGCCCACAATCTTTCCAAGCATTAGAGTCTTTTCCAGTGAGTCAGCCCTTCGCATCAGGTGGCCAAAGTATTGGAGCTTCAGCTTCAGCATAAGTCCTTCTAAGGAATATTCAGGGTTGTTTCCTTTAGGATTAACTGGTTTGATCTGTTTGCAGTCCAAATGACTCTCAAGAGTCTTCTCCAGCACCACAGTTTGAAAACATCAGTTATTTGGAGCTTAGCCTTCCTTAAGGCTAAGCATCATTCCTTCCAGTGAATATTCAGGGTTGATTGCCTTTAAAATTTACAGGTTTCTGTGTACTATATATATATACATATATATATATTTATCTTTTATATACATCTATACATATACACCAAAGAATTTATGGTTCTGAACTGTGGTTGGTGTTGGAGAAGACTCTTGAGAGTCCCTTGGACTGCAAGGAGATCCAACCAGTCCATTCTGAAGGAGATCAGCCCTGGGATTTCTTTGGAGGGAATGATGCTGAAGCTGAAACTGCAGTACTTTGGCCACCTCATGTGAAGAGTTGACTCATTGGAAAAGACTCTGATGCTGGGAGGGATTGGGGGCAGGAGGAGAGGGGGACGACCGAGGATGAGATGGCTGGATGGCATCACTGACTCGATGGACTTGAGTCTGAGTGAACTCCGGGAGTTGGTGATGGACACGGAGGTTTGGCATGCTGCGATTCATGGGGTCGCAAAGAGTCGGACATGACTGAGTGACTGAACTGAACTGATACATATACACACATATATCTTTTCTCATCTGTGTGTGTGCTCAGTTGCTTCAGTCGTGTCCTACTCTTTGCAACCCCATAGACTGTAGACCACCAGACTCTTCTGCCCTTGGGATTCTCCGGGTAAGAATACTGGAGTGGGTTGCCATACCCTCCTCCAGGGGATCTTCCCAACCCAGGGATCGAACCTGTGTCTCTTATGTCTCCTGCAGTGACAAGTGCATTCTTTAACAATGGTGTCACCTGGGAAACCCATCTTTTCTCATTTAATATTGCATAAAATAGCAGGCTTCCCTGGTGGCTCAGATGGTAAAGAATCCACCTGCAATGCACAAGACCTAGGTTCAATCTCTCGGTTTGGAAGATTCCTTGGAGGAGGACATGGCAACCCACTCTGGTATTCTTGCTTGGAGAATCCCCATGGACAGAGGAGCCTCATGGGATACAGTCCATGGGGTTGCAAAGAGTCAGGTATGACTGAGAGACTAAGCACTGCTGCTGCTGCTAAGTCACTTCAGTCGTGTCCGACTCTGTGCGGCCCCATGGACAGCAGCCCACCAGGCTCCCCCATCCCTGGGATTCTCCAGGCAAGAACACTGGAGTGGGTTGCCATTTCCTTCTCCAGTGCATGAAGGTGAAAAGTAAAAGTGAAGTCGCTCAGTCATGTCCAACCCTTCTCCACCCCCATGGACTGCAGCCCACCAGGCTCCTCCACCCATGGGATTTCCCAGGCAGGAGTACTGGAGTGGGGTGCCATTGCCTTCTCCAGACTAAGCACAAGCACACAAATATTGACAGGCATATTCCATTTAACGCAGGAGGGACCTAGGGAGACTAGGCAGCTGATCCGAGTTCTCACTGTGTGTGAGTGGTTAAGCTGAGGGTTAAATCCGAGAAGTCTAGTTCCAGAGCATATGCCATTAACCATCACTCTATAGTTCTTTGAAAAGTAATGTTTTATAGCGATTATAATGATCATTGCACTATATTTATCTTTATCTTATAGAGGAAGAAACAGAGAAAGCCAAATGAGTTTTCCAAAGTGACTCAGAAAATAAATGGAAAGCTCAAATTCAAATATAAGATGAATAGGACTCCAAAGCTTGTGCTAAATGAATAAACGAACAAAATCACTTCATCTCTCCAAGTCTCAATTTCCCTTTTTTTGAAATAAAAAAGGAACAGTCAGACAAGAGAAACTTCCCATTTCCATACACAGCTAACAAACATATTGTTTTAATTTTAGTTTTCAAATCACCCCGGACTCTTTTTTGTTTGATTTGGAGGTACTTCAGTGACAACACAAAATATTTTGTTTCAGTTCATGTGCAAATTTGATATTCTAAAAGAACACTAAAAACACTATGTTTTAAGGGAAAAGACAAAATGAGGTGCTTCATCACTCATAAGAGCTTTTTGAAGGGCGAAAAGGAGCCTGGAGACATGGCTGAAACACATGGATTCTGTCTCGACAGCATCTCTGTCTTGGCTCAATCGAGTGCCATCAGCAACTGATCCAGACTGGGCCCTGCTGTGCCAGCCTTCCAGGCAGCCAGACCTCCCAGGCTTGCCAATCCATTCTTCACCCCACAGCAGTACTCACCCGCCACTGTTGTTTTAAGCATATCAATCACTCTCCTAATTCTGCTTTGTACCAACTCCAAGCTCCTAATTGTAGGTTTCAAATCTCTCTACCAATTATTCTTCCCTCCATATAAATAGAAACATCCCTTCGCCCTGCCTGCTTGTGACACTGCTCTAGTAAACATACTTGTTCCAAGACTGTATGTTCCCTCCTTTCCTTACCTCCTGGCTTCTCCAAAATCTTGCTTCTGCTTTCAAAACTCAGTAAAAGTCACTTCCTCTGGCTAGCTCTTCCAAACTGATACCCTCTGGCTTTGGTATTTCAAATCTTTCTATATCTGTTGAGGTGTTGCCAATAGAGGAAATCATCTGAAACAAAGATTCCCACACTGTCTAATGGAAACTATGTAAATAGGAGTCTGAGTCTCAACTCTACCTATTATTATACTTTAGCTTCAGTCTTACTCATCTGTAAAAGGAAAATATTAATAAAAGTGCCACTCCCTTATGCAATAAAAAAAAAATTTATTTATTATTGTTGCTGTTGTGGTTCAGTCATGTCCGACTCTTGAGGACCCCATGGGCTGCAGCACACCAGGCCTCCCTGTCTATCACCAACTCCCAGACTTTACTCAAACTCATATCCATTGAGTCAGTGAGGCCATCCAACCATCTCATTCTCTGTCATCCTCTTCTACTCCCGCTTTCAATCTTTCCCAGCATCAGGGTCTTTTCAAATGAGTCGGTTCTTCGCATCAGGTGGCTAAAGTATTGGAGTTTCAGCTTCAGCATCAGTCCTTCCAATGAATATTCAGGACCGATTTCGTCTAGGATGGATTGGTTGGATCTCTTTGCTGTCCAAGGAACTCTCAAGAGTCTTCTCCAACACCACAGTTCAAAAGCATCAATTATTTGGCATTCAGCTTTCTTTATAGTCCAACTCTCAGATCCATACATGACTACTGGAAAAGCCATAGTTTTAACTAGACAGACCTTTGATGGCCAAGTAATATCTCTGCTTTTTAATACACTGTCTAGGCTGCTTATAAGTTTTCTTCCTAGGGGCAAATATCTTCTAAAAGCATGACTGCAGTCACCATCTGCAGTGATTTTGGAGCCCCCAAAATAAAGTCTGTCACTGTTTCCACTGTTTACCCATCTATTTGCCATGAAGTGATGGGACCAGATTCCATGATCCTGGTTTTCTGAATGTTGAGCTTTACGCCAACTTTTTTCACTCTCCTCTTTCACTTTCGTCAAGAGGCTCTTTAGTTCTTTCTCACTTTCTGCCATAAGGGTGGTGTCATCTGCATATATGAGGTTATAGATATTTCTCCAGGGAGTCTTGATTCCAACTTCTTGTTCAACCAGCTCAGCATTTAACAAAACGTACTCTGCAAAGAAGTTAAATATGCAGGGTGACAATATACAGCCTTGACATACTCCTCTCCCAAAATGTAACCAGTCTGTTGTTCCATTCAAGTTTTAACTCTTATTTCTTGACCTGTATACAGATTTCTCAGGACATAGGTAAGATGGTCTGATAGTCTTATCTCTTTAAGAATTTTCCACAGTTTGTTGTGATCCACACAAAGGCTTTGGCGTAATCAGTGAAGCAGAAGTAGATGTTTTTTCTGGAATTCTCTTGCTTTTTCTGTGATCCAGTGGATGTTGGCAATTTGATCTCTGGTTCCTCTGCCTTTTCGAAATCCAGCTTGAACATTGGGGAGTTCTCAGTTCACATACTGTTGAAGCCTTCCTTGGAGAATTTTGAGCATATACTTTACTAACATGTGAAATGAGTGCAGTTTGTGTGGTAGTTTGAAAATTCATTGGCATTGTCTTTCTTTGGCATTGCCTTTCTTTGGAACTGGAATGAAATCTGACCTTTTCCAGTCCTGTGACCACTGCTGAATTTTCCAAATTTGCTGGCATATTGAGTGCAAGGAGATCCAACCAGTCCATCCTAAAGGAAATCAGTCCTGAAAATTCAATAGAAGAACTGATGCTGAAGCTGAAACTCCAAAACTTTGGCCACCTGATGCAAAGAGCTGACTCACTGGAAAAGACCCTGATGCTGGGAGGGATTGGGGTCAGGAAGAGGAGGGGACACCAGAGGATGAGATGGTTGGATGGCATCACGGACTCAATGGACATGGGTTTGGGTGGACTCCAGGAGTTGGTGATGGACAGGGAAGGCTGGTGTGCTGTGGTTCATGGGATCGCAAAGAGCTGGACACAACTGAGCGACTGAACTGACTGACTGAGTGCAGTACTTTAACACTATCATCTTCAGGATTTGAAATAGCTCAAGTGGAATTTCGTCACTCCTACTAGTTTTGTTCATTGTGATACTTCCTAAGGCCCACTTGACTTTGTGTTCCAGAAGGTCTGGCTCTAGGTGAGTGATCACACCACTGTGGTTATCTGGGTCATGAAGATCTTTTTAATATAATTCTTCTGTGTATTCTTGCCACTTCTTCTTAATATCTTCTGCTTCTGTTAGGTCCATACCATTTCTGTCCTTTATCGAGCCCGTCTTTGCATGAAATGTTCCCTTGGTATCTCTAATTTTCTTGAAGAGATCTCTTGTCTTTCCCATTCTGTTGTTTTCCTCTATTTCTTTGCATTGTTCACTCAGGACGGCTTTCTTATCTCTCCTTGCTATTCTCTGGAACTCTGCATTCAGAAGGGTATATCTTTCATTTTCTCCTTTGCTTTTTATCTCTCTTCTTTTCTCACCTATTTGTAAGGCCTCCTCAGACAACCATTTTGTCTTTTTGCATTTCTTTTTCTTGGGGATGGTTTTGATCACTTCCTCTTGTACAATGTCATGAACCTCCATCCAGAGTTCTTCAGGCACTCTTGAATCTATTTGTGACTTCCACTGTATAATTGTAAGGGATTTGATTTAGGTCGTACCTGAATTTCCTAGTGGTTTTCCCTACATTCTTCAATTTAAGTCTGAATTTGGCAATAAGGAGTTCATGACTTGAGCCACAGTCGGCTCCCAGTCTTGTTTTTGTTGACTGTACAAAGATTCTCCATCTTTGGCTGCAAAGAATACAATCAGTCTGATTTCGGTATTGACCATCTCATGATGTCCATGTGCAGAGTCATCTCTTGTGTTGTTGGAGGAGGGTGTTTGCTATGAGCAGTGCATTCTCTTTTATTTGTTAAGCACATGTATAGTGAGCTCCTGGGCTTCCCTGGTGGCTCAGTAGTAAAAAATATCTGCCTGGAGTTCAGTAGCCGCAGAAGACGGTTTGATCCCTGGGTTGGGAAGATTCTCCGGAGGAGGGTATGGTAGCCCATTCTAGTATTCTTGGTTTGAAAAGAATGGACTGAAGAGCCTGGCAGGCTACAGTTCATAGGGTCACAGAGTCGGACATGACTGTAGGACTCAGCAAGCATAGTGAGTACCTCCATGTGCTGACACTACTCTGAGAATAAGGTACTTATTCAGGAATTGATAATACAGTCTCACTATATGTGTGTATGCGCGTGCTCACTTCCTCAGTTTTATGCCACTACTTGCGACCCCATAGAGTGTAGCCAGCCAGGCTCCTCTGTCCGTGGGATTTTCCAGGCAAGAAGACCAGGAAATTCCCATTTCAGGGGATCTTCCTGACCCAGGTGTAGAACCCACATCTCTTGCATCTCTTGCATTGGCAGGCAGATTCTTTATCACTACAGAATCATAAATATATTTGTATATTTTCCCCATTTTTACATTTTACTATAGATGTTTCAATATGAATCCTAGTTTTCAACACTTAGTTCAACAACTTTTCCTAACAGTAGATGAATAATCATCGAATTAAAAAAATCATTTATTTGATATTTTCCATTTCAAAAGAAATTGTGAAACCTTTATTTCCCCATGTCTAACCTCCCACACACACTCACCCATCTGAAGCGTGAAGATCAAACAGGTGTTCCAGTGTTTGGACAAGCTCAATGCTTGAAAATTATGCCCAAATCTACTGTTTTATAATAAGAACAGATGGTCACAGATGAGCATCGCTTCAGCTATTGATAACATTGAAAGCAAATCTTTATCCCAGAAAGGAGAGAGGGAATTTTTAAGCATAACCATTCTCTAGATGTAGAAGGCATTGTGAAGATCACATAGGCTATCACCATGATTATAAAGAATGAAATCAAAATTTTAAAGGATATTGATAAAGTGCTTGGCTGGCTTCCTACACAGAGTGTAGACCCATTCCCTTTTTCATGTTTGACTCACAAAATGAAATTATTTTATGTACATGTGCATAAGCCTCTTAATGATACTGAATGTTTAGATTCATACTGAAGATATTCCACTTTTATGAGTGATTTAAGTGCTTGGCATTTTCTTTTTCTTCACAAATGTGATGATTGAAGAGAATGATGGAAGTATCATTTTTATCAAAATGATCTAAAAATTATTAGTTTCATCCTGACAGAACTTATTAATTATTACACAGTCCACTGAGGCATGAACTTTTAGTTACTTTTAGAATTAAATGTCAAGCGAAATGTTATATCAGAAATTTATGTGGATCAGTTTAAGATATTCAGGTCATCAGATACTAATGAATAGCTTCTCAATACAGATAATGCACTTTACAGATGATGCTGGTGTGTGAGCTATAGCTTGGGATAAAATAGTAGACCAACTAGTTTCATTTGTATTATTTTTTCTGAACCTTGATTATATAAATGAGCTGTCTTTTTCTCCAGCCTTTTCATGGCAAAGGCATCTTATAGTTTTATGTGTTTATAAGTGATTATGAGTATCCATGTGCATGAATGTGTGTGGTGGGAGGTGACCTTTATATTGTGTGCCTGCCACTTAGAATCTTAGTTGTAGATTGCTGGAGAACCTGACAACTAAAACCAGTTTGGAAAAACTAGGGTTACTTCCTCTTAGAATACTGATATCTTAATTCAGAAGCATTTCAGAAACATCTCACTTCAAATATACTGGTGTCACACAATATGCATCATCACATTTTCTGGATGAATTGCAGATCTACAGCTGTTCTTACACTCACACAGACATCAGGATGTGTGGGCCTGATTTCCACGGGTTGGGGTAGTAATTATTGGCTGGCTCCTTGATTCCTTGAGACTGAGTATTGATGAAGAGAATGCACAGTAAGCTCTAGGCAGAAAACCCCAAGACTTGAAATCTCATTAGAAAGTAAAACTCAAGCTTTAAAGGAAGCTTGTGGGAAAAATCCTTTAGGTAGTGAGTCAAAGAATGGCTTATTTACATGGTGATTTCTTGTATTAGGTAATTTCCAAATGCACTAAACAAGGTTGTCATTTTTATAAGACAAGTCTACTTTCTAATTTTGAGGAAAACCAATTTGTAATTACTTGAGAGCATCTCATGTGGCGGGCACTGAGGAAAATAAAAATATTTTGTGATTTCTTCAGTCTAATCAGAGAGATAAGGAATACATTAAAATATTTGTGATATTAGAAACTAAAATATAATTTAGACAAGAGGTGTCATGTGACTAATTATCAAAAGGCAAATATTAAATTTAAACAAGGACAGAATTACTCTGGCCCAAGAGGTCTAGGTGAAACAGGACTTGTGGTGGTGTTAAAAAAACAAACAAACAAAAAAAAAAACTCTAAAAAGAACAGAGTTATTTAAAATAAATACTGTTATTTTCTATATCTATGACTTACATGTATTATATACTTAACTTTGATCTTTTTTCTCTTTTATTTAGTGATAATTCTGCGTGTGTTGAGAAATTGCCTAAAACCAGGCCCTCAAAAATATACAGTAAATTAGTCTTTAAGTCTCCTCTATTTGTTCTTTGTTGAAAAAAACTAATTTAAATTGGGAAAATGGTAACAGCACAAGCCATTAAATTAGTGAAAATTAGAGAAGGCCCCTAAAACCGGGCATGATTTTCCTTATTTAGTAATAATTTAGATCATGTATGTTACATAATTTTATTGAATGAATATATTATACAGAGAGTGTAATGTCGTCTGATAGCCTACTGGGCTATCTAATATATAGCAGGACATTTGCTGGAATAGGGGGAAAGGAAGCAGAGGAGGAAGGGATGGGGAAACAAGAACAAAAGGAAAAGCAAAAGTTTCAGGAATTAGGAAATTCCTACGGAAGAAGGAAAATTTTGCTTATGATTTTGTATTTATCCTAATCAGAGTAGAACTAAACACTTACACATAATTTAGATATTAATATTCTCTCTATAATTTAAGAGAATAAGTGTAACTATCTCTTCTACCCTTTTTAAGTCAAAAATGCACGGAAGCTATATAACAGATCATTTTCAGCAGGCTATCAGATGACATTATGCTCTATAAATCTCATATTCATAACAAAATTATGTAACATACATAACCTAAGTTATTACTAAATGAGGGGAATCATACCCTATTTTAGAGGCTTTCTCTAATTTCCCATGACTTGTGCTGTTACCTTTTCCCCAATTTAAATTAGCTTGTTTCATCAAATGACAAATAGAAGTAAAGTGGTGCTGGGAAAACTGGTCAACCACTTGTAAAAGAATGAAACTAGAACACTTTCTAACACCGTACACAAAAATAAAATCAAAATGGATTAAAGATCTAAATGTAAGACCAGAAACTATAAAACTCCTAGAGGAGAACATAGGCAAAACATTCTGCAACATAAATCACAGCACGATCCTTTATGACCCATCTGCCAGAATATTGGAAATAAAAGCAAAAATAAACAAATGGGACCTAATTAAAATTAAAAGCTTCTGCACAAGGAAAAGAAAACTATAAGCAAGGTGAAAAGACAGCCTTCAGAATGGGAGAAAATAGTAGCAAATGAAGCAACTGACAAAGAACTAACCTCAAAAATATACAAGCAACTCCTGCAGCTCAATTCCAGAAAAATAAATGACCCAATCAAAAAATGGGCCAAAGAACTAAATAGACATTTCTCCAAAGGAAACATACAGATGGCTAACAAACACATGAAAAGATGCTCAACATCATTCATTATCAGAGAAATGCAAGTCAAAACCAGAATGAGCTACCATTTCACGCCAGTCAGGATGGCTGCAATCCAAAAGTCTACAAGCAATAAATGCTGGAGAGGGTGTGGAGAAAAGGGAACCCTCTTACACTGTTGGTGGGAATGCAAACTAGTACAGCCACTATGGAGAACAGTGGAGATTCCTTAAAAAACTGGAAATAGAGCTGCCTTATGACCTAGCAATCCCACTGCTGGGCATACACACTGAGGAAACCAGAATTGAAAGAGACATGTGTACCCCAATGTTCATCACAGCACTGTTTATAATAGCCAGGACATGGAAGCAATCTAGATGTCCATCAGCAGATGAATGGATAAGAAAGCTGTGGTACATATACACAATGGAATATCACTCAGCCATTAAAAAGAATATATTTGAATTAGTTCTAATGAGGTGGATGAAACTGGAGCCTATTATACAGAGTGAAGTAAGCCAGAAAGAAAAATACCAATACAGTATACTAATGCATATATATGGAATTTAGAAAGATGATAACAATAACCATCTATGTGAGACAGCAAAAGAGACGCAGATGTATAGAACAGTCTTTTGGACTCTGTGGGAGAGGGCGAGGGTGGGATGATTTGGGAGAATGGCACTGAAATGTGTATAATATCATATATGAAATGAATCACCAGTCCAGGTTCAATGCATGATACAGGATGCTTGGGGCTGGTGCACTGGGATGACCCAGAGATGGTACGGGGAAGGAGGTGGGATGGGGGTTCAGGATGGGGAACACGTGTATACCTGTGGCAGATTCATGTTGATGTATGGCAAAACCAATACAATGTTGTAAAGTAATTAGCGTACAATTAAATAAATTTATATTTTAAAAAATAAAAATAAAATGAGGAAAGAAAAAAAAATATTTCAAAGAAAAAAAATCACTCTCCTTGTATCATAACATTTCCACTTTTTATGACCTTATCCATGCATATTTATTCGGTTTAGTCATCATCTAAAGTTTATTTTGTGTTGCGTGGTCCAAAAGTTTTAATATATTTTTAAAGAGTCAGTCTACTTTTGATTCAAGTAAGAAGATTTTAGAAGTCGAGTTGCCACATGCTAAGAGATCCATGCACAGATTTTTGTCCTTGAGAAGTCAATTTGCTCAGAGCTATTTTGAGAAGCAGAAACTTTAGCTGATTCTGGACACTTTTGTGAGACATCAAGATAGAGTTACAAAAATTATGATGGGTTCATTTAAGTCGCCACGTGTAAAAAGGGAAGCCTCTATGATGGAAGATGAGATAACCACCTGTTCTTCAAAGGATATTGGAAAATACACTCTTTTCATCTAACACCCCACCGCCGTGGTGACCAGATGGTGGTTGTCTTTGGTGAGTACAAACCTGCAGCCTGAGACCTGCTTCACTGTGCTTGCAAATGTATAAAAAGGACTCCAGGCTCTTCAGTGGCACACATCAGCTGTCAGGCCTGTTAGTGGACTGAAGAATACTTTTGGTATTTCTCAGCTGCTGGGCCACGCTTTCTTGGAAAAAAAAGGACTAGTCTGTAATACACCTGTAAAAAGGGAAGGGGTATTAAATGAAGACGAAGAGAGGAGGCTCCTTATCGATACGCCCCTGTTCTTTGAGGCACTTCACTTCCAGCACTTGAAGGGGTGGTTTCCACTGTAGTTCACCTGACGGTCCTAGTTTCCACCCCAGCCCCACTCTCCTCGTCTTCTGCAGACAGAAGCCTGATTTTGTCCAGCAAAGCACTGTACCTAGCGCTAGAGAGATAGTCATGTCCCCAGTCTTGCATATTGTATAATTCTGCACAATGAAGAGTAAGCAAATATTCTCTGGGAATTTCTTCCACCATACCCGCCCCCCCCCACTTCCTGCCACAAACATGAGTGTGATATCTGGAGTATAAGAGAAAATGTGAATGTGTTGAGGAAGAAAGAGGGAATGATAATAAGAATGTGGTCCCAGGCTGGCATTACTGAGCAGCTGAGGTCAGGCAAGCAAACCTTTACCTCTAATTTCCCTGTTATATGAAAAAAAATAACCCCAATTAGTTTTTAAACCATAGTTGGTTATGTATTTTGTTATTGATAGCCTAGCATCCCTGGAGGAAGGCATGGCAACCCACTCCAGGATTCTTGTCTGAAGAATCCCCATGGACAGAGAAGCCTGGTGGGCTACAGTCCCTGGGGTCGTGAAGAGTCAGACACGACTGAATGACTAAGCACAGCAACAGCAGAACCCTAAATGATCCCTCTGCCATGCCTATTTGATTATTTAATACCTTGACTTATCAATATCTAAATTCCCTGGTGAATACTTAAAGTGAAGACTTGAATGAGATCCTTCAAGAAGTTAAACACCTGTTCTAGATACCTAAAAATAAATGGAATATGGGAGGCATAGATATGTGAACAACTTAGATTACCAAATTAGAACGTCCAAATGCCCAGAATCTTCCCCAGAAGTAAATTAGTGAAATTCATTTCTTGAGAAATAAATTGAAAAATACCTGAAATTTTCTGGAAGAAACAGTAAATGTAGTGAAAGCGATGGCTCTGTGATTAAAAAACTCATTATTCTCTGACTCTTTTAGTGTCATGAAAGAGCTAATGTAATCTTCCAAGTTGTCCAATTTAAAATCAAAATATTTTTGACTATTGGGCCAGAAAAATCTTTCTCAATATCTGGAAAACCACTATACAATTAGCATAAGTTCACATGCCTGTGGTGAAAAACAGTAAATGAGGAGAAATACTCAAGGAATTTTAATGAACTCTGCCTTAATCATAGCCTGAAATAAATGTAATAAAGTATTTCTCTTTAACATTCATTTGAAGTTCTCCTTCCCCTACCTAACTGCTCCAGCTACGCCTATGTTCAGATACACACACCAGTCTTTGAAATAGGCTTTGTTATCATTTGTCTCGTAACTCGTAGTTCTTTCTCTTTGTTTCTGAGTATACATGCACATATAAAGATTTATGTTTATGCATACACTCCTATATTTGGCTGTCAACCTTGCTTAGAGGTCTGTTAACCTGGTGATAAGGGAGGATGTGATAAGGCAGAAAAAAGGTAGAAAGGACCCATTGTAAATGGGAAAGGGAAGCGAAAAAATGAGACATTTTAGGTATTTGAATTTCCCCTTGAAGTTGTGATGTACAAAAAGGATGTATTTTTAGGACCAAGTTGTAGCCTCTAAGGTGTTTTGCATTCAATAGAAAAAAATTGTCTGCCCAACTCCTCCATCTTTATATGTTGGAATGCTTCTTTTCCTTACTGGACTCCCACTGCCAAGCTCTGCAATGAACACACTGAAGTATTCAGCTGAATCTATATCCCCCAAAGTGCCAGTATTGGTTTCCATGGCAAATATGTGCAAACACACAGAACAAAATCAACCCAAGAAAGAGGTGAAGGGGGTGAGGTAAAAAGAGAATGGACCTTTTATTTTTATCTCTAGATAAAAGCAAAATACATTTAATTATGCCCACTTAGAACTTGCAAGCATTTCCTATTTGAATTAAAGTTTTGTTCAGCTAATCTCATGTTGCAATTAACATTAAAAAAATTGTGTCTGGCATGCATATGCCTCCTCTCACTAGGGAAAAACTGCAATGTTTACTGAGTGTTACCAGGTCAGTCTGAAAATGTGGCAATAGCACACTGTAAGTCTATAGGAAGCGTGTTTCATAAAAGGAACATTTTAACATCAAATAGGCCATGGGAGATTCACACATTGATCTTCTCCCGATGCTTCCTCTGATTAAGTTAAGATGGCTAGACTAACAATGGTTCTAATGGGAAAGATAAAGAAGACCAAATGGTGGAGAGGTAGCAGTTTAAAGGTTTAATTCAGGTTTTCCTGTTTATATCAGTATAAATTTAGATAATTGGTGGTGTTCAAAATGATAAAGGCTTTGAATGCTCTTGATAGATTATGGCCATTCATTTACTTCTTATAGTTTAATGCTTAGCATGACATAGCACAGTAGTGCTCCCTGTCAAAGAGAGGTTACTGATATGAGTTCATTGACAGCAGACCAGCTCAGTACCTACATATGTTCATGTATTCCCTGATGTCAAGTCAAAAATGTGTCTTTCACCCTACCTTTTCAGTGACATCTCTTTTGTAGCCAGTTTCATCAAAGTACTTTTTCACTAAAACTCTAAATGGAAAAACAGGTATTGCATCTCATCTAGGACTAAATTCGATCTCTCTGCACCCCCAAGTCCAATTCTATATCACAAGGTTTTTCAGATCTCTAGAAAGGCATTTTTTTTTTTTTTTAACGTAAGAGGAAAAAAAAAAATAACCCCATCTGAGTTCCACCTGGAGTAACTGGAGCTTGACTGGTGGTGTGGTGTAGGGAAAAAACATGTAATATGCCTGTGTTTGGTTGGAATCCAGGTAGCAAAAGCTCAGAACAAAAAGCTTAAGCCTCTGTTTAAACCACACAAGGCCTGTTGCCCTGACAGGCATTTCTGGCATAGATGTTGGGTTCCCTGAAAGTAAATCTATGCTCAAAACCCAGAAGAGAGAGATTTTTCCAGGAATAGAAAATGATAATGGAACTATTCAGTTGATATTACTCTTTTTTATGAAATAGTTTTGAGGAATAGTGATGCCAAATGAACCAGGGTCTTCCTGTGATTAGAGACTTTTTCTGGATAGCCCTGTGGACGAGACCTAGGTGTGTTGAGGCCTGACAGGAGCCGTAACTAAAATAGGCTGGAACGAGTATCCTGGAAACAGCTGAGTCACGGGCCAGACGGGACCAAAATCACCCCCGTGGTGACAGGAAGACTCAGCCTATCAGCATACTCCTCGTAGCCTGGCCTGAGCCTATCGGGACGAGGATAGAAACCCCCTAAGAAAGCCCGCGCGCACGAAAATTTAGCCAATTAGTAGATGCCAAGAAACCCTTGTAACCAATCAACCCTTGCCAACTCCCTGTCTTTGTCCTAAATCTATAAATACTACTGTAATCTAGAGCTCGGGGTGCTCCGGCTCCACTCCACTGTGTTGGATGTGGCTGGGGGACCCTAGCTTGAGCTAGTAATAAATACCCTTTTTTGCGTTTGCATTGCCGTGGATGTCTTGTTCTCTCTGTCTTGGGGACTTGGACTTCAGGCATAACAGGTGTTGAGTCAAGTTTCCCTTCCAGCAATCAGTAAGCATAACTTTATGGGTGTAGCAGTGGGTAATGGTGAAAAACAAGTAGTTTAGTGGTGAAAAGCAGGTGATAGTGAGTTAATTTCTAAATCTCAGTGGTCTTGTATTTAAGATGGGGATAATTACTTACTTTCCTTCCCTTAACTAATTGCTCCAACTACAACTGCACTTGGTACACATACATATTTTTGAAGTAGGTTTTTTATCTTTTATCTCATAACTTGCATACATGGTGGTTTAATCGCTAAGTCGTGTCTGACTCTTGCAGCCCCGTGGACTGGAGCCCACCAGGCTTCTCTTCGTGGGATTTACCAGGCAAGAATACTGGAGTAGGTTGCTATTTCCTTCTCCAGGGGATATTCCTGACCCAGGGATCGAATCCATGTTTTCCTGTGTCTCCTGTATTGTAGGCAGAGCCATCAGGGAAGCCCCATACTTGCATACTACCTAACATTTAATATGTTTTGTTCATACTTATTATTACTAATGCACATGGCTCAGAACTCCCTAATGATTGGCTCAGTTCAGTTCAGTCACTCAGTCATGTCTAACTCTTTGCAGTCTCATGGACTGCAGCATGCCAGGCTTTCCTGTCCATCACCAACTCCCACAGCTTGCACAAACTCGTGTCCATTGAGTCGGTAATGCCATCCAACCATCTCATCTTCTGTCATCTGCTTCTCCTCCTGCCTTCATTCTTTCCCAGCATCAGGGGCTTTTCTAATGAGTCGGCTCTTCACATCAGGTGGCCAAAGTATTAGCATTTCAGCTTTAGCTCAGGAGTTTGCAAAGTTTATTTGGTAGATGATTTGGAAAAAAAAAAAAAAGCCCTGCTCTCCCATTTTGTCATCTATTATGTCATCATCAGAATAGTCACCAAGTAATTCCCTCTTTGACTATCATCAATTTCCCTCTTGTTTCTCTCACTGAAAAAATAAGAATTTGGGGCAGAGGATGGGATGAGGGGTGATGAAAACTAGCCTCTAAAATGGAAAAAAATATACCCAAGATATCCTGCCTCTCTACCAAATTAAGAGAAATGCTAAATGGTTTAAGTAGAAATTTCTTGATCCAAAAACTCTTACAATAGGATAGTAACATAAGATTTGTTTTAAGAGATGTCCTGGAAAGAACAGGCTTGTAATGAACAAACTCTTAGGTTTAGAAGGTGACATCACAGTTGGAAGATGGCTTTGATTTAAACTATACATTTTTGAAAATTCATCCCATCTGTCTGTTCAACTTTTATTATAAATCATGTGTTTTATTCATAGACGCTTATAGAGCAGTGATATGGACAGATAATAGAAACATATTGCAAATAAAAATTCCTTTTTAATAGTAGACAATGTGCTTCCCTGTCTGAGATGGAGGAGCATCTGGGAGTCAACAGGAATCTGATTTCTTATCAGTAGCTTTCATAACGCATTCCCTGTTTTAGGAAGAGTCAGGCCTGAAGGAAGCTGTGAAAGCCTGTAGGGGTTGTTCTGATTGATTTGGGTTTAAATATTTCCTTTGTCATTATTCCATGGTTTCCTTAGCATTCACTGCAGAACACAGCTAGGCTAAGTTGAGAGACTTTGAAACGTGTCTGTACCAACCTACTTGTAATGAGGAAGGAGGAAAAGTGTGCTTTAGGAATAAATACATAAATATTAAAAAATGTTTAAATTATTGTGAACCAATCTTTCTAGTTCCATTCGGTATGTCATAGGATTACACTCTGATTTCTTAATAACGTTAAAACCTACTTAAGCTAATACCTTCCTGGGTATCTTGGGAGCATCTAAACGAGATCAGGATTTAGACAGTCAAAAGAGTTTTCATGTTTTATTTTTATATTTTCCACTTGGCAGAATAAGTGCACCGCTTGACTTTGTGGTAAATCTGAAACCTTGGAGGCTAGTGTTAAGAACCCTGCTTTGTTAGTTATGAATTTCTTTCCTGAAACAACCATTAGTCGATGCATTGCTGAGTAACCTAATGAAGTAAAGCCGTTGCAAGTTTATCTGCTTGAGAATTCTTTACTTGCTAAAGGTCGAATGTGAAGCTATTATTTTTACTTGACTCACTAGACTTCTATTTCATTTATTAAGTTTAGACTGCTTCATGGAACCTTGGGAGTTATATGAGGTGAATTTAAAAGGTTGCTGAAAGGTAAGTAGAACCACATTCAGAATATACAAACATATTTTTCCCTCCTCCTCCATATTTGAAAACCATTAAATGAATCAAGCTACCGCTCATATATATTAAATATTGCTTCTGTGTGGGCATTACATTTTTGAATTAGTATTGAACTGAGTCCCTCATGTACTCAGCCGCTCAGTCATGTCCAACTCTTTGCAGCCCCATGGACTATAGCCCACCAGTTTCCTCTGTCCATGAAATTTTCTAGGCAAGAATACTGGAGTGGGTTGCCATTTACTACTTCAGGGGATCTTCCTAACCCAGGCAGCCAACCCATGTGTCTTCCATCTCCTGCATTGGCTGGCAGATTCGTTACCACTGAGCCACTGGGAAAGCCCTAAGTTACCAACAACAGACAAGTAGTCATTTAATAAGCCCAGCACTACGTCTGAGTCAAAAGAACATAATGACTGAGGGTAAGAACAGATCTTGGCCTTGAAGGACCTTGGGAGCCAGTTGAGTAGAAAAAAATAGCACACACGAAATATATAGACATCAAAAAAGTGTAGCAAATTATGTCATTGGTTATCAGTATAAAAATGGATAAGAAAAAGAAATAACTACATAAATTGCATTAGATAGAAAATAACTTCATGGAGAGGGCAACTTTTAGTTAAGTTATAAAGAATAAATAAGAATTTTATTGGCAGAGAAATGGAAAGAAATTTTTCAGGTTCATTCAATTGTTGTTGCTGTTCATTCCCTAAGTTGTGTCCAACTCTCTGCAAATCCATCCATGGGCTGCAGCATGCCAGGCTTCCCTGACCTTCAACATTTCCTGGAGTTTGCTCAAATTCATGTACACTGAGTCATTCAGTTACTCTTGCATGTTAATCTAGTACCTATAACTTTCCAGGGAATATGCATGTAAGATAGTTATCTGTCCTCAAGGAGCCTCATTTTTGTTCTGTGAGATTTTTCACATGCTTCCTTACCTACATGTTTCAATTGTCACTACTTAGAAAATCACCCCAGTACTCAAGCAAATAAGCTTAAACAAACAAACAAACAGAAGTATTCATTCTCTCCCTGACTCTACGTGTTTATGAGTTCAGCTGGGTGCTTTCGCTTCATAGAGTACAGTTGACTGTAGTCATCTGACAGCTTAAAGGGGCTGGAACCTCACATGGCTAGTGGTTGGTGTTGGCTGGCATCTGGGAGCTGACCTGAGGCTGTCAACTACAATACCTCAGTTCTCCTCAGGTTAGTCACTCTGTATGGCTTGGACTCCTCAAAGATTGAGTCAGGTCTGAGAGGGACTGTTCCAGCTCGTGAAAAAGGAAGCTGCGGATCCCTATGGACCAACCTCAGAAGCCCCATGGGGTCATCCACCGGATTCTACCAATCAAAGCAAATCACAGGCTAAACTAAAAGCTAGAGAAGTGAAGTGAAAGTTGCTCAGTAGTGTCTGACTCTTTGTGAGCCCATGGACTATACAGTCCTTGGAGTTCTCCAGGCCAAAATACTGGAGCGTGTAGCCTTTTCCTTCTCCAGGAGATCTTCCCAACCCAGGGATGGAACCCAGGTCTCCCACGTTGCAGGCAGATTCTTTACCAGCTGAGCCACCAGGGAAGCCCAAGAATACTTGAGTGGGTAGCCTTTCCCTTCTCCAGAGGATCTTCGCAACCCAGGGATTGAACCCAAGCCTCTTGCATTTCAGGCAGATTCTTTACCAGCTGAGCTATGAGGGAAGCCCAAAAGCTAGAGAAAGGAGAGGCAACTTGTGGCCATCTGTAGTGCATCTCATCGCCTAAAGTGATTTGTAGGTGGCTCTTCGCATAGCTGGCCTCTTCATCATATAAATGCTGTCTCCTGAAAACACTTACCTTTCCACCCTATATATCCTCTCCTCCTCATCATCAAATGTATACTCTATTCTACCACCCTGCTAATTTTTTTCATTGTTCATAACACATTGTGCTGTGTTATGATAATGTCTGTGTTTTCTGAAGTTATGCATAATGAGAATCTTGTCTTGATCACTCTATATCTAAATCTAAAAATAACACTCAGCACACAGTAGTGTGTGCTTACAAAATATATAAGCATATGTTGTGAGATACAGATAAGAATAAGGCCAATGCTAATATGACCTGAATAAAATGTTAAGGTCTCTTTCAATTTACAAAATATCATTATGAATAACAATTATAGATTTTCATCCTGTTCTGTGGATAGAAGTGAAAGGGCAATCGATTCAGATCAGATAATGAGAATAAGCATTTGACTTGGGCCCTTCATGGCTTGAGTGATGCTTTGATGGTCATAAGGACATGTCAGATGTCCTCACAATTTGAGTAAGGGATGGGAAAGCCTGTAGTAAACTTATTCCTATGGGGGACAAGCGTGTGTCCAGGTATTAATTTATGGAGAGAGTTTATAGATGGAATGATGGGATGATAGAGGCACATCATTCTTTTGGAGTCTTCCTCATCATGGGCTTCTCCTCTCAGGATGCAGACTAAAAATTAGAATGTCACTGTGAGAGCACTGAGTTGGAAAGGAGACATCACAAGCAGTTCTTACCCGGTGACCTTTCTCTACTCTACATCCTTCTCAATTAAGAAATAGTTCTAACACCAAAACATTTCCTCAGTGACAGAGGGGAAGGGTGATGAACAAACAAGAAAATAACCAATGAGGGCTGTGATGTTAGCATAAACATTAAGGGTGGGCTGAAGGTTAAAGTGTTATTTGCTCAGTCGTGTCTGACTCTTTGTGACTGCATGGACTATAGCCCGCCAGGCTCCTCTGTCCATGGGATTCTCCAGACAAGAATATTGGAGTGGGTTGCCATGCCCTTCTCTAGGGGATCTTCCTGGCAGATTCTTTATCATCTGAGAGCCCCAAAAGTACCTGAGAATAATACAGTAGTCACCAGGAAACTATGGAATTAGTTGAGTGTGAAGGACAGAAATGAAACCAAGAAAGTGAAATTCATACCAAGTTTGTGTGGCAGTCAACCTAGTCTCTTAAATATATTTTACAATATTATCTTCCAAAGCTTTATCATACATAAGATAATTTCAATCTTTTCCAAACAGTTGCTGCTGCTGCTAAGTCGCTTCAGTCGTGTCCGACTCTGTGCAGCCCCATAGATGGTGGCCCCCCAGGCTCCCACCATCCCTGGGATTCTCCAGGCAAGAACACTGGAGTGGGTTGCCATTTCCTTCTCCAATGCAGGAAAGTGAAAGTGAAGTTGCTCAGTCGTGTCTGAATCTTAGCGACCCTATGGACTACATCCCACCAGGCTCCTCTGTCCATAGGATTTTCCAGGCAAGAGTACTGGAGTGGGGTGCCACTGCCTTCTCCTTTCCAAACAGTAAAACTGCCTAAATGTCCCATCTCTTGCTGAATAACCTAGAAGTGGCTATTAAGCCCTCTCTTATCTCATTATATATTGTTACTATTGTTTATTTTAATCTCTAAAGGCTTTCCTTGAACACCCTTACCCCAACCATCTGTTCTCTTTTCTATTCTATGAATCATATGACACCAGGAACTAAGTTTTATTAATTTTTGAATTCCCACCATCCCCCCTGTTGTGTGTGACTTATCATGGGGGCTCAATAATGAGTGGAAGAACTAATGTGTGAATGGCGGTGCAAAGAACATGCAAAATGTACCACCAATTGAAGAGTATAGGGGTTTTTTCCCGGATGAAAAATTACAAGGGAAACACTTTATTACCAAAACCAATAAATATGTATAGTCCTTTATATCAAGAAGCGAGTTCAACTAATTTAAGGGGATCAAGTTCCCACTCTTGCCAAAGGAGTCTTGATAGACAAGAAAGAGAAAGGGACAGGAATCGGGTAATCCTGATTTTCATTTCAGTTTCACCTCTTGTTAATGAGGGAATCTTCTACATGTGCCTTAACCTCTCTAAACATTGGTTTTCTAGGCTACAAAATGAGGAGTCCTGGTAACTGCAAACACAATTTTGTGTGTAAACATTTCCAACAAAGTCCCAGATGCATACCTTAGATGAAGTTAACTCACATGTGGAACAAGACTCTCAACCACTGTGTGGTCTGGAGCAAGCCCCCTGGAGTCTGTGTTCTTTAATTTTTCCTTTGAAAACTGAGAATCTTCAGATTCCGGTCTTCACTTTCTTTTACCAACTCTGCCTTGTGCTTGAATTCAAATACCACTTTTAATACAATTAACTTTGCCCCCTTCAGTTCAGTTCAGTCACTCAGTCATGTCCAACTCTTTGCAGCTCTGTAGACTACAGCATGCCAGGCCTCCCTGTCCATCACCAACTCCCAGAGCTTGCTCAAACTCATGTCCATTGAGTTGGTGATTTCATCCAACTATCTCATCCTCTGTCNACAGCTCAAAAGCATTAATTCAGCTTTGTTTATAGTCCTACTCTCACATCCATACATGACTACTGGAAAAACCATAGCTTTGATGAGACAGACCTTTGTTGGCAAAGTAATGTCTCTGCTTTTTAATATGCTGTCTAGGTTGGTCATCACTTTTCTTCCAAGGAGGAAACATCTTTTAATTTCATGGCTGCAGTCACCATCTGCAGTGATTTTGGAGCCCCCAAAATAAAGTCTGTCGCTGTTTCCATTGTTTCCCCATCTATTTGCCATGAAGTGATGGGACCAGATGCCATAATCTTAGTTTTCTGAATGTTGAGTTCTAAGCAATCTTTTTCACTCTTCTTTTTCACTGTCATCAAGAGAAAATAAATATACACCCCATAGCATTTCAGGATCAGAAGGAAGGTTTCTAGTACTCAGATAGGGCAAATAGATTGGGCATTAATGATGATGGCTCATCAGGCAAAGAATCCGCATGTCAATGCAGGAGACTCAGGAGATGTGGGTTCAATCCCTGGGTCAGAAACCTAGTAACTATAAAAAAGGAGGAGGAAAATGGCAACGCACTCCAGTATTCTTGCCTGAAAAATCTCATGGACAGAGGAGCCTGGTGGGCTACACTCCATGGGGGTCGCAGAGAGTCAGACAGGACTGAGCAACCAAGCACACACAAAAAGAGGAGAAACATAGCAAAGCCATTATAAAGGGGAGAACACTGGCCAAAGGTACAGATGGCTCAGAGTACTTTAAATCATTTTAATCCACATCCATTTTTTAAACCCATTGATATTTACAGTGTGTCAGAATCTCTGCTGGGTTATAAAGCAAATCCGGGCTTAGATTTGTCTATAGAAATTCAGTCTTGAGATAGTTGTCAACCTGGGTGATTTTCAAAACAAATCACACTGGTGCTGCCCAGTGGCCCCGACCCAAGTTGCTACCAACCCCCAAAACTTTGACCTGTCACCTAACCTTCCTGAACTGCCCTTTGCTCATTTGCAAAAAATGGTGGTCTTTACGAGCTTGAGATTTTTAAGATTTAGAGGGAGTGGCATTAGCTGTGTTGTGTTACAAGTTCATGCAGCCCATCTGCTGCCCTGAATCTACTATCAAGACATCCCTGCACCCAAGGAGCCTGCAGCACTGTCCTGATTGCCACAAATCAGCATTAAATTGGGCATTTATCATATTTGAAAAGACACACCATCTGCAGATCTCCACCATTGTGCAAAGTTGTCATGCACAATATGCTACTTTGCAATCTGCACGTTTAACAACAAATGGGAAAATTTAACAGCAACCGGAAATAAGCTTGGTTTCTGAAATTACATTTCTTAGATGAAGTTAGTGCTTAGCCAGTCCCCAGAACATCACCTTCCACTTAGGAGAATGTAGAGGTAAGCAAATTCAAACCAAAAAAAAACAAACAAAACCCATCTTTTAGCTTCCTATGTGAACAGGAAGGCAGAGAGAGGATAAAAGTAATAAGATTCTCTGATCATAGGAAATTGGAACTTGCTATCTTGCTAGACCATTATTCTTAATGCATAGCTGAAGTTGGCTACATTTTCTTGGCAGAGAAATAAAATCATTCTGATTTAAAGTAACATGAAACGACTTGGTAAAATTTTTTCTAATAATGGCTTCTTTAAAAAAATTTTTTGCTAACAAGTAAGTAGTAAATATTTTCTTCTTGTCAATCCTTAAACGATATAAGTGATAAAGGCATAAAATTTATAATTATATTAACACAATATTTGATTGCATTAGAGGTGAAGTAGTATTATGTTTAAAATACAGTGAAGTTTGAATAATTTTATTTCCTGATTTTGGTTATTATCAAAATTGTATTTTGAAAATCTGGCACCACTGTTATATGGAGGCAGCTCCCAAGAGCTTCAGAATTGATGCTTTTGAAATGTGGTGCTGGAGAAGATGCTTGAGAATCCCTTACACAGCAAGGAGGTCAAACCAGTCAAGCCTAAAGGAAATCAACCCTGAATATTCACTGGAAGGACTGATGCTGAAGCTGAAGTTCCAATACTTTGGCCACCTGACGCAAAGAGCCGACTTGTTGGAAAAGGACCTGATGCTGGAAAAGCTTGAAGGCAGGAGGAGAAGGGGACAACAGAAGACAAGATGGTTGGCTGGCATCACTGACTCAATGGACGTGAGTGTGAGCAAGTTCCAGGAGATAGTGAAGGACAGGGAGGCCTGGTGTGCTGCAGTCCATGAGGTCTCAGAGAGTGGGACATGACTGAGTGGCTGAACAAGAACAACAAAGAGCTTCAGAGAATCATTATTGTAAAAATTGTACGTGTAAACTCTTTTCACCACTAAATGCTAAGAGGTTAAATACTGATAGGTCTTTGAGATTGCTTACTTGAGGTTTCTTTCATCTCCTGTTTGATTGCAAGCATTTATTTTCCAAAAATAAATAAAAGAAGTAAAGCTGTTTGAATAGGTTGTTACTGTATTTATATAATAACTTGCATCTAAAAGAAATGAAGACAGTTGCAAAATGGCTGGTCTTAATATCTTGTTTCTTTGGAATAAAATAACTCTTTAATGAGCTACTGTTATCTCTAAAATGTCTCTTGATGGAATATTGGGACCACTAATTCTTCTACTAGTTTAAAATTTCCCCAAAAAAAAAGAAAAGAAAGAAAATCAGCACTAGCTCAGAAACTGTAAATTGACTTTACAGTCGTCAGTTTTTAAGAAGATGAATCAAACTCTGAAGCCAACCCTAAACATACCTAATTAAAAGAAAATCCTTTCTCTTAAAGGTGTCAGAGATGCTTTGGCCCATCCAAACAAACACCAGGCCAATTGGTAAGTTTCCTCAGTATGACTTGTATAATTATATGGCTGGTATAACGTAGCTCCTTCTTAATTGGTTTCACTAGCTCTTCTTTCTCTTGGGCAGCTTGCTTTATCTTTCAGCCTCTCCTGGGTACCATATTTTCAGCCCTTTGTCTAGGCTGATGGTTCCACATAGATGCCTCCATACCTGGCTTCCCCTGTGAACTCCAGACGTCCAAATTCCTACTGTGTTTTGAAAACCTTCAGAAAGGTTTTCCTGAAATGTTTCAAACCCAACAGGTCCATAGCTGAACCCTCTGTCCTCTACTCAAAGCTCTGCCTTCTTCCATGTTTCTTAGAATTCTTAGGCCCTCCTGTTTCAAATCAGGAACTTCAGAGTCATCTTTAACCAACCTTTTGTCTGATCCTCTTTCAACCATTCCATGGTTGAATTCTGTTGCTTCATCTTTGAAGCCTCTTACCTTGGTTCCTTTCTCGGTCATTCTCCATTTCACCTTGACTGCTTTTTCCAGCCCCTGTCCAGGTGAGGAGCTCCTCCTGAATGTTTCTGTGGTACCCTATGCTTACATTCATCAGGGCTCCATTCACACTGGAGTGTAATCTCCTTTATCTTCCTGTCCTCATCTCCCAGCATTCATGACATCCCCAGTAAATACTTGCTGAGCAAACCTTCCCAGTCACTTCTCAAGTTCATTGCCTTGTTGAGACTAGAGCTCCTCTCTTGCCTGCTGTCCCTTACCAACAATCCCAGCAAACAAGGACATTTATTAATTATTAGACAAACCTCGTTTCCATTCTCCTACTAATTCTACCTTCTAAGTTTTACTTCCCTACCTCTCTGATTTCAACTATTCCAAGGATTAAAAAGCTTGCTTCCACATCTTCTCATAGAAGTGCCCTCTATGCTTAATATCTTGCAAATGCTTTCTCCAAAAAAAGACTTCCCAGGACATATCTCAGACAGAATTAATCTCATTACATCCCACCTTGCATATATGTGAAATCTAGAAAAGTGGTATAAATGAACTTATTTGCAGAGTAGAAATAGAGACACAGATGTAGAGAACAAATATATGGGTACCAAGGGGGGAAGCGGTGGTGGGATGAACTGTGAGATTAGGATATACATAGAAGACACTGCTGGGCATAAAATAGACAACTAGTGAGAACCGACTGTAGCACAGCGAACTCTACTCAGTGGCTCTGTGGTGACCTAAATGGAAAGGAAATTCAAGGAAGAGGGGATATATGTATATGTGTGGCTGATTCACTTTGCTGTACAGAAAAACTAATGGAACATTGTAAGGCAACTGTGCTCCAATAAAAATTAATTAATTTTTAAAAAGCATTTTCCTACTATTTAATTGCATTTTCATTGTGTTTTTGTTCAAGATATCTTGCTAGGCTTGATTTTCTTACTTGATCATGGATGGTACAAAAGGTGACTTTCTCTTCTCTCTATCTCCCATGCTTACTGGGTACAAAGTATTTTGGGTTCAGCTAAACTGCTCTTAAGCTTGATTTGTGGGTCTTCCCCAGTGGCTCAGACAGTAAAGAATCTGCCTGCAATGCAGGAGACCTGGGTTCAATCGCTGGGTCAGGAAGATCCCGTAGAGAAGGAAATGGCAATCCACTCTAGTATTCTTGCCTGGAGAATTCCATGAACAGAGGCTACTGGCAGGCTACAGGCTATGGGGTTGCAAAGAGTCAGACACGACTGAGCAACTAACAAGCTTGATTTAATGATTCTCTACTAATTTAGACACAACCCCAAAACAATAGGCTTTAGTTTGGATTGGATACTGCATATTCCAATAATCACATTAAGAATAAAGTCTTGATGTACAAAGCAACACTGACCACATAAAATAATAATAGTAGATACATCTGCCACCAAATATTTCCAATATGATTCATTATGAAGCTGGGAAAAGATTTAATTCACAGTCTGCAATGTAGCACAAGATATGATTTTGTGGACTGGGTGCCATTTAGACTTAATAACTCAACTTTTAGTGATTTATATTCATCCTATAAAATGTAGTTAAGGAATTACTTGATAGTCTAGGTTTCTTACTGTGAATAATAGTAATATAATCCTTCTCATTTTATCTAGAGCTTGTTATCCAAGATTTTGAGAATTAAGGAGAAAAATGCTTTGAAATATTTTTTTCATTAATCCTCAAAAGACCCCCNCCTGCAATAAATTTGTAAAAATGATTAATTAAGAATGAAAATTCCATCACAAAAAGACATCCCTGTACTATTCTTCAGCTCACTTCAATGAAATTTTAAATTTATAAAATATGAAGGAGCTATAAAGAAATTTATTTCTGCAGGCTTCAGAGAAGAAAGACACTGCTTTTATTGTAAATGCATAAATAAATATTGATGCTTGTCATGGCATATGGAGATATAGATTTCTAAAAGACACAGTTTAGGAATATTTTAGCAAGTTTTTATTCTAAATATACTTGAAAGTATACCTTTTACTGTGTATCTTTTGAGAAGGTCTCATTTTGTGTTAAAGAAAGCTTTGTGTTCAGAGCCTGTTTATTTACATTCCTTTGAGCTAGCTCCCCTTAATTTGCAGGTTATTAAGTAGATTGTAATTTATCATGTAGAGTGTATTCTTGGTTTAGTGGTTCCTCTAGGAAGCATGCTTGATGAACCATAATTATTTTCCAAAAGCTAAAGAAATGATTAAACTTTAGTTATTCAATTTATGCATGTGGTAAAAATGAAGAATTTTCCAAAATGTTATGGATTCTTTAAAAAAAAGAGAAAGAATTAAATTCTAATTCTGATTCCAAAATGAGCTTCAAAGATGTTAGCCTTTAAGAAACACAACTCTGTGATTTAGTAGCAATGAGATAAAACTGGTGTAATTCCAACTGATCACCCTTCCCAGGGCAATGCAAGCATCATAAGATGTGAATTCCAGCAAATATAGAAAAGGCAGAATGAAAAGCATGCATACTGAATGTAATTTGCAAAGAAAGAATAAATTGATGAAAAATTCACCCTCGTAGGAGGTAGATTCTGATACAGTCAAAGCATCCATGGAATCAAGATAATTACAGCATTCAAAATTTGAGACAATGAGATTCAAATAAATTGCTATAGTTTGTGAGGCAATAATATATTTGATGTAAGGAAAAGTGGAAAGGAAGGAGAGATTTTTACCAGCTACTGATTACTCAGTGAATGCCAGGTATCACTGAGCACTTTCAGTAAGGTATTTTATGAGACAGCTCAATGTAATACCTATAAAGTAGGTATTACTAGGCAGGCTTTTAGGTTCAAATGACTGTCCAAAGTGTCCATGTACCTGGTAGTAACAGCTGCCAGGAGATAGATGGATAGAGCACAAATAAGAAATCATGTATATATAAAATTGGTAGGGCTTCCCAGGTGGCACCAGTGGTAAAGAACCCCCTGCCAATGCAGGAGAAGTATGAGACTCAGGTTCAATCCCTGGGCCAGGAAGTTCCCCTGGAGGAGGAAATGGCAACCCACTCCAGTATTCTTGCCTGGAAAATTCCATGGACAGAGGAGCCTGGCGAGCTACAGTCTTTGGAGCTGCAAAGAGTTGGACAAGACTGATTGCACGTGCGCACACACACACACACATGTATATATAAAACCCTATTCCTATGCTATATATGTATATATAATCTTATACATATCATTTTATCATATATAGTTTATTTTTATCATATATAGGTTTTATATCTGATGATTATTTTGACTGGGATAAAGGATGCCCAGATAGTTGATAAACTTTGTTTCTTGGTGTTCTGTGAGGATGTTCCTGGTAGAGATTAGCATCTGATGTAGTGGATTGAGGAAAGAAGACATGCCCTTCCCAATGTGTCATCATCCAGTCCACTGGGGGGCCTGATCAGGTCAAAAAGGTGAAGAATGGGTGCATTCCTCTCACTTTCCTCTTGAGCTGAGATGGTCCTTTCTTGCCTTTGGACTTTGGAGCTCCTGTTTCTCGGACTTTGGACCCAGAGATTTATACCAATGACTCCCTGGTTCTCAGCCTCATGGCTCAGACTAAATTCTATCATCAGCTTCCATGAATCTCCAGCTTGCAGAGATCAGATTGCAGGACTTCTCAGCCTCCATAACCGTGTGAGTCCACTCCTATAATAAATTTCTTCTTACATATATCTTTTACATCCTGGTTGTCCACGGGGTTGCTAGAGTCGGACATGACTTAGCATCACCAGCACTACTTACATCCTATTGATTCTGTTTTGCTGGAGAACCATAGTAATATATATATTATGTGTGTGTGCATAAAGAACCCACTTGCAATGCAGGAGACACAGTTTCAGTGAAGACTCTTTGATGAAGGAAAGGAAAAGGTAACCCATGCCAGTATTCTTGCCTGGGAAATCCCATGCACAGAGGATCCTGGTAGGTTACAGTCCATGGGGTCACAAGGAGTTGGACATGATTTAGTAACTAAACAACAACAACTACATATACTACATATGTGTGTGTGTGTGTATGTGTGTGTGTATACACACACATATCAGAAGGAGAAGAACGCAGCAAAGGATGAGATGGTTAGATAGCATGTAGTCCATGGGCTCACAAAGAGTCAGACACGACTTAGTGACTGAGCAACAACATATAATTCCAACTTTTCCTCCATCTTTTCGGGACTGTGCAATGTGAGAGATCTGTGTTGGTAAGATCCCCTGGAGAAGAGAACTGCTACCCACTCCAGTATTCTGGGCTGAAGAATTCAGGGGCTTGCAGAGTCAGACATGACTGAGTGACTTTCACTGATGGGGAAAAAAGGAAAAGACAAAACCCCCCAAGGGTGACAAATGTCCCCTTGAATGCCCCGCTCTCCATTTCATGCAGCAGAGGCAGCACGGGTGGGAGTCTGCACGGAGCGGCTGTCCAGGACAGCTGCATGCTCTTCAGGTGACTCAGAGCCCTGACAGTTGTCCCGGCTTTTCCAGCAGGGACTATCAGGGCACCTCGCGAGGAGGCCATCATATGCCACAGCCACCCCACCACATGGGGAGTTGCTCCCACTGTCTTCAGGAATCATATGTGAACTTGAGAGCCAAGCAGGCTCCAAAATCAAAATGGTTATTTCTGAGGTTTTGTTTTCTCATATCCAAAATGGACATATTAACTCCGGTCTCAAAAGGTTGTGATTGAATTAAACGGAGATAAGTGCATACAAGGGCTCAGTATGGTTTCTTATCATGATGGACTCCAAGTATATGGTAACTTAAAATAATGAAGAAAAGGAAAAAAGAACTAGCAAGGGAAAGGAGGTCAGAGACCACAAAGAGACATGAAGGAGAAGGAAAAGGGAAAAAGAAGGAGCAGCGGTGGAGGAGGAAAGGAGAATTAAGAGGAACTTCTGGGAGTCCCTGTTTCCAGAGGCTACCCTAAGAGGAAGCACTTGATGAGACAAAATGCAAATCATGGTGGTTGCTATAGCCCATAAGAGATGCCCTGCTGCTGAGCACAAAGGTATCTGGGATTGACCAACATGCTGCTGCTGCTGCTAAGTCGCTTCAGCCGTGTCCAACTCTATGCGACCCCATGGACTGCAGCCCACCAGGCTCCCCCGTCCCTGGGATTCTCCAGGCAAGAACACTGGAGTGGGTTGCCATTTCCTTCTCCAATGCATGAAAGTGAAAAGTGAAGGTGAACATGAGCGACAACTAATGGAAAATTGTGCCACTGAGAGCAGCAGAAAGTGAGTCAAGTCAAGGCTACGTTGGAATCAAATCCAGCTCTCACTTCTGTCCTAGAATGAGACAGTGTGTTGCTGTTGTTATTGCAGTTTAGTTGCTCAGTCATGTCCAACTCTTTACAACTCCATGGACTGTAGCCTGCCAGGCTCCCCTGGGATCCAACCCACGTTTCCTGTATTGGCAGATGGGTTTTTATCACTAGCGCCACCTGGGAGACAATGTGTGGTGATAATTGTCAATGCATCACTGAATGAGGATAGACAGTAATAATTTCTATGAGGAAATCTGGTGGAAATGGTAGCTCAGAACTCAAAATGGTAGCTCAGAACTCAAAGTCTTTTCTTGAGTCACTTACAGAGGCACTAAGCAGTACCTTGGTCCTCAGATGTCTGGCGAACACAGGCTATAATTAAAAAGAGGTATTGATAAAGCAGTGCAGAGGTAAAAATAAATCTACCCTTTGCAAGGCTAATTAATTTGATGTAAACAAGCAGAATGAATTGACAACTATGTGTACATACATACATATATATATGTATATATATACACACACACATACACACACACATACACACACACACATACACACACACACATACACACACACACACACACACACACACACACACACGGCACAGTGGTAAATAATCCACCTCTCAATGCAGGAGATGCAGAAGACGTGGGTTCGATCCCTGGATGCGAACATCCTCTGGAGGAGGAAATGGCAACTTGCTTCAGTATTCTTGGCTGGAAAATTCCACGGACAGAGAAACATGGTGGGCTACAGTCCATGGGGTCGCAAAGTGTCCATGACTGAGCATGCACGTATATATACGCATGCAGACACACACACACTTTTCTTTCAAAAACTGATACTATTACACATTAACTGTGATAGGAAAACTACCAAGTCAACACTATGACTGCTTTAAATAGTATTTTGAAAATCTTATCTGAGACTTTGAAATGGCAGGCTTTTATTACACAATATGATCATGAATCAGCGTATCTGTTGTGCTTTACAGTTATGGAAAGCAGACAACTCGTGTATAATCAGCTTCCTAGTTCTGTCTGTAGCTCTGTGGTATCCATCACATTCCGTCTTGTCACCCTTGTTATGGCTCTTATCATCATATAAGAAATAAGTGTACTTACAGGCTAATTTGTTGCCCTTATTCAGTGTATTCTATGTGCTTAGTTGCTCAGTTGTGTCTGACTTTTTGCAACCCCATGGAGCGTAGTCCACCAGACCCTAAAACTGCTTCAATATACATACCCCTGATCAGTTGGAAACTTTCCTTTCTATATAAAACAAAGTCTAAAGTATTGTCTTGACATTCAAGACCCTTCAAAATTGGTCCAATAATTTCTCACAGGCAATGATTAATTACAGCAATATTTCCCAAAGATATTCTAGCATATTTTCCTGCTAAATGTTTCACAGTTTTAAAAAAGGCTTCCTGATCAACTAAGAATGTGCTGAATAAATAGTCATGAAATAGCTCATATCCCATTTCCTTTGTGCCAAATACTAAGAGCATCTATGCTTTGTATTATTTAATCTTCAGAACTCTACATGATTAATAGATGAAAAGACCAACCAAGACCTATAATGATATATAAGTGATAATATAAGTGGATAATGATGTATTCATTTTGCTGTACACCTGAAACTAACACAACAATATAAATCAACTATGTGAAAGTCACTCAGTCGTGTCCAATGCTTGTAACCCATGGGCTGTAGCCTGCCAGGCTCCTCTGTCCATGGACTTTTCCAGGCAAGAATGCTGGAGTGGGTTGCCATTTCTTTCTCCAGGGGATCTTCCTGATCCAGGAATCAAACCCGAGTCTCCTGCATTGCAGGCAGATTCTTAACCAACTGAGCTAAATCAGCTATCACTTCAGTTCAGTTCAGTTCAGTTGCTCAGTCGTGTCTGACTCTTTGCAACCCCATGAATCGCAGCACACCAGGCCTCCCTGTCCATCACCAACTTCTGGAGTTCACTCAGACTCACATCCATCAAGTCAGTGATGCCATCCAGCCATCTCATCCTCGGTCGTCCCCTTCTCCTCCTGCCCCCAATCCCTCCCAGCATCAGAGTCTTTTCCAATGAATCAGCTCTTCGCATGAGGTGGCCAAAGTACTGGAGTTTCAG
>SJYQ01000475.1:204738-222725 GCA_006410935.1 Redunca redunca
AAATCTATTTCTCACTTCCACTGTATAATCATAAGGGATTTGATTGAGGTCATATCTGAATGGTCTAGCGGTTTTCCCTACTTTCTTCAATTTAAGTCTGAATTTGGTAATAGAGAGTTCATGATCTGAGCCACAGTCAGCTCCTGGTCTTATTTTTGTTGACTGTATAGAGCTTCTCCATCTTTGGCTGCAGAGAATATAATCAATCTGATTTCGGTGTTGACCATCTGGTGATGTCCATGTGTAGAGTCTTCTCTTGTGTTGTTGGAAGAGGGTGTTTGCTATGACCAGTGCATTTTCTTGGCAAAACTCGATTAGTCTTTGCCCTGCTTCCACATTCCAAGGCCAAATTTGCCTGTTACTCCAGGTGTTTCTTGACTTCCTACTTTTGCATTCCAGTCCCCTATAATGAAAAGGACATCTTTTTTGGGTGTTAGTTCTAAAAGGTCTTGTAGGTCTTCGTAGAACCGTTCAACTTCAGCTTCTTCAGCATTACTGGTTGGGGCACAGAATTGGATTACAGTGATATTGAATGGTTTTCCTTAGAAATGAATAAAGATCATTCTATCGTTTTTGAGATTGCATCCAAGTACTGCATTTTGTACTCTTTTGTTGACCATGATGGCTACTCCATTTCTTCTGAGGGATTCCTGCCTTAGTGGTAGATATAATGGTCATCTGAATTAAATTCACCCATTCCAGTCCATTTTAGTTCACTGATTCCTAGAATGTCAACGTTCACTCTTGCCATCTCTTGTTTGACCACTTCCAATTTGCCTTAATTCATGGACCTGACATTCCAGGTTCCTATGCAAGATTGTTCTTTACAGCTCGGACCTTGCTTCTATCACCAGCCACATCCACAGCTGGGTATTGTTTTTGCTTTGGCTCCATCCCTTCATTCTTTCTGGGGTTATTTCTCCACTGATCACCAGTAGCATATTGGACACCTACTGACCTGGGGAGTTCCTCTTTCAGTATCGTATCATTTTGTCTTTTCATATACTCCAATTTAAAAAAAAGAAAAAACAAACAAACTCTGGCTGGTCCAGTTATAAGCTCTATTCATAAGTTGTTTAGTCTCCCTAGGACTCAGTTTCCTCATTTGTAAAGTGAATAGAGATAATATTACCTAATTCACTCGATTAATAGGAAATGAAATGAATTAAGACAGATAAAGTAGGCTTTGCAGAGTGCCTCACAATTTGTAATTGCTCTAAAAATGGTGATCTTATTATTTTTGTTGTTGTAAACTGGCAGCTCCACCCAAGATGAGTAACAGAAAGGTCACAAAGAAGGCCGGTATTGAGGCATCCCCTGAAGGACAGACTGGAGATGCAGGGCAGTCCTGGAAGAAGGAGAGGCTTTTGCAGAGGCCCCAGATATGTCACATGGCTTGGGGTGCTTGGGAAACTGCATGTGTCTAGTCCAAGTATGTAAAACCTCACACATGATGAGTAGGAAGTAAGCTGGAAAACTAGATGAGCAAATGCTGAATATCTTACATGTCTTCAGGCACTTCCCGTTGTTAATGGGATGAGAGGAAATAGGTCAATGACCCATTTAAAGCATAGAGAAATATGATTGGACTTATACTATAAATGTAATTCTATTTACATTATGTTATTGTCCAGTTGCGCAGTCATGTCCAACTCTTTGTGACCCCATGGACTGCAGCACGCCAGGCTCCTCTGTCCCTCACTATCTCCTGGAGCTTGCTCAAACTCCTGTCCATCAAGTCAGTGATGCCATCCAACCACCTCATCCCCTGTCTTCCCCTTCTCCTCCGGCCTCCAATCTTTCCCAGCATCAGGGTCTTTTCCAATGAGTCAGCTCTTCACATCAGGTGACCAAAGTATTGGAGTTTCAGCTTCAACATCAGTCCTTCCAATGAACACTCAGAACTGGTCTCCTTTAGGATGGACTGGTTGGATCTCCTTGTAGTCCAAGGGGCTCTCAAGAGTCTTCTCCAGCACCAGTTTGAAAGTATTAATTCTTTGGGGCACTCAGCCTTCTTTATAGTCCGCATCTCACATCCATACATGACCACTGGAAAAACAATAGCTTTGACTCTACAGACCTTGTCAGCAAAGTAATGACTGTTTTTTTAATACACTGTATAAGTTTGTCATAGCTTTTCTTCAGAAATTGGCAAATGATAAGAGATAAGGGAAGAGATAAGATTTAAGGGAAGAGATAAGAGATTTCCCTTAGGAAATCTAAAGAGGCTCTGAATAGGAATATAGCAGTCTGTTAAATACAATGTTATATATTAGAAAAGAAGTGCAGGCATGAGTAGCTACAAAGAAATTATTCTTAATAATGTGAATAGTGAAACAGTTTCTTTTAACCTTAAATTATTATATTAACTATAGCTTTTTTACTGTAAAAATAATTGTACTATTGTTTACCTTCTAAATTGGCTAGGATTGTTAAAAATAATTATAATGTTGGCAAAGGAAAGATGAAAGCAAGTATAATTTGATAATGGCTATCATGAATTGAAAAGCTTATTTTTGCCCTTGGGCTTAATAATTTCATTTCTAGGCGTCTCTCTTGGGAAATATTATAAAATTCAGCAACACTTAGCAGAATAAAAGATTGGAAATGTGTATTTCCAACAAAGAGGGAGTGGTGAAGTCCTCAGTTATGATGTATCAATGTAATCTTATCTTTTGAAAACTTTTAAAATGACAGTCATGATGTGTTTTAAATGAGGCTATTCCAGATAAAAGAGGATGATCAGTTGCATCTGAATTTCAGATGAACAATGAATAATTTGTTTAGTATAAATATGTCCCACACATTGCATAGAACACACTTAAGTTACACATATAGCTGATTCACGTCATTGAAACTAACGCAGCAGAAACTAAGACCACACTGTAAAGCAAATATGCAGCATGCTAAGTCGCTTCAGTGTTCAACTCCGCGATGCTAGGGAGTATAGCCTGCCAGGTTCCGCTGTCCATGGGGATTCTCAGGGAAGAATACTGAAGTGGGGTGCCCTGTCCTACTCCAGAGGATCTTCCCAACCCAGGGGTCAAAGCCACGTCTCTTAAGTCTCCTGCATTGGCAAGCAGATTCTTTACCACTAGTGCCACTTGGGAAGCCTGAAGCAAATATACCCTAATGGAAAAAAGGAAGCAGCAACATTATCAACCTCAAAAAAGTTATTCAGTCTTTATATGAAATTTAAATGGATCTGGGTATTTTGTATTTCTATTTGCTAGATCTGACAACCCTAGTTTTAAAGGACCTGTAAAAATGTATTTACACTATTTGGAAATGAGAGATTAAAAAAATATATTGAGTTACAGGGGTCAGGGTGGAGAGGTATGACTTAAAAAGAGTGTATGAAAACACACAAAAATTAAATCAGTAGTCATTACCTGCAGTGGGTTTTAATTATAATTTTTTTCAGCTTTTGGGGTTTTTTTTGTATTTATATTTTTCTATGAGTTATTTTTATAAGCAGAAAAATGTGTATATGTGCTTCTATATGTTCATGCATAATTCTCTATCACTTTCAACATTGGCAGTTGTCTACATTTATGACTGGTATAAGTCAGCATACCCACTGAGTCCCAGATTACTATCAGACACAAGGTTTTCTTAAGAAACCCCCAGATCTCATGGCGTAAATTCAGGACTGTGATTCAGTTTTCAGGCTGTTATACTACTAGTAAATTCTTCTCCATCTACCCCTCTCAAATCTTTTCCACCTGCCCCCCCCCTCACCTCCCCATTATTCCAGAGCAAACTGCTTGTTTTCCATCAAACCACTTAGAGCTTCAGTATGTACATGTTGAAAAAACAGAGTAAATGAATAAAAGAGAGAAATAAGAGTGGGAACATTGGCTGGCATTTCTCATTAGGCATACCCTGATATATATGTAGGTCCCAGTGGCAAAACTTGATGGTGCCCCAGGATTGCTTTGACAAATACTAGAGTAGAAATACATGCTCCATAAAAAATGGAAATAAAGGAAAATAAAGATCAGTAAAAAGATATGCTTGTAGAGAAACTTTAGTGGACTCAGGAGTCTGGAAAGATTTCTGCAAACAACACAAGTGGAAGAAAAGATTCAGAAATATCTTACAGCTTCTAGAGTTCTTCCCCAAAGGCACCTCAGTCTTTTTTCTCTAAAGGTGATTTCTATGACAGCTATATCCTAGACTGTCTTGTTTAAAACAGATTTACACTTCATGCCACTGTGTTTTTAACATTTTTAGGCACTTATCTTAGAACAAACGTTACACAAACCAACCACTGTCTTTTCAGGTCTGACTTTGAATAGAACTCTGGGAAACCTGTTAAAAAGCAAAGGGGTCTCTCAGGCGTTTGTTTTACCAACATCTGGTTTTCTCTAAGCATCTTTCTCTTCCCTTCATTATTTACTTTAGGTTTTTGTGAAGTCCTGATAGTTGATACTGATGTTACAGAAGCACTTTTAAAGGGATAAATGATATCCAAACCAAGAGCTTTTTTCTCTTCTCACAGTTCACTGCCCACACGCTTTCATCTTTTCTCTCCTTTTTTTCTTTTTAAAAATATATTTACCATTTTATTGTATTTTTGTTAATTTTTATTGGAGTACAGTTGCTTTATAATGTTATGCCAGTTTCTGTTGTGCAGCAAAGTGACTCAGTTACATGTATACATATGTTCATTCTTCTTTGGATTTCCTTCCCATTTAGGTCAGTTAAGTGTTTGCTACAATGCAGGAGACCTGGGTTCGATCCCTGGGTTGGGAAGATCCCCTGGAGAAGGCAATGGCAATCCACTCCAGTACTATTGCCTGGAAAATCCCATGAACAGAGGAGTCTTGTAGGCTGCAGTCCATGGGGTCGCAAAGAGTCAGACACGACTGAGCAACTTCACGTTCACTTTAGGTCACCAGAGCCTGCTGAGTAGAGTTCCCTGTGCAATACATTGGTTGTCTATTTTGTACATAGTACTGTGTATACGTCAGTTCCAGTCTCCCGTTCATCTCACGCCCCTTCCCATCCTTGGGATCCATAAGTTTGTTCTCTATCCATGTTTACGTCTTTGTTTCTACTTTGCAAATAAGGTCATGTGCACCATTTTTCTGGATTCCACATATTAGTGTTAATATATAATATTTGTTTTTCCTTTTCTGACTTACTTCACTCTTTTGTCAGTCTCTAGTCCCTCCACATCTCTGCAAAGGACACTGTTTCATTCCTTTTCCCTTACTTTTCCTCACTCTGTCCTATTTTCTTAAGCTTAGTTTATGTCTCACTACTTCATCTTTAGTGCATGGCTTCTTTTTCTTTCATTGTGAGAAACAGCTTTATAGCTTTTGTCCCCAAGGATCTTTTATTCTTACTCAGCAAGGCAGCTGCACACAAAGAAGCAAGCAAGGGGTCTCAATGCTTCTAAATTCTAACAGATTTAAAAGTCACTCCTTGCACCAGAAGCAAGGAACTGGGACTATTTTATAAAAGGTAATTGAACATATGCTAACAAAGTCATTATACTTTTTATTTGCAAATACTTTGCTGGTCATTTATTAATATTATAAAAACAAAATACAAATCTACTTACTGTTCACTGGGCTCACACAGCTATGCGAAGCTCATCTATGGAATGAATTGGACAATTGAAAGGGCCAAGTGAACACAGGATTTGAAAGGGCACGTAGATATTCAAGTGTACTTTGTTTGAAGAAATTTATTTTTTTTCCACTCTATATACCCTTTGGCTTCTTGTGATAAGAAACGTCAGAACTGATTTCAAATACTAAGCTCAAACTTTTCTTTCTCAAGAATCGTACTTTGAATGTCATTTCAACTATATGTGCCATAAAAATACTTGAATATTTTTCCTAATGATATGCCATAATTGTTCATGTCATTTGTATATATTCTGTCTTTATAAAGTGTGTTTCCCACTGATTTTGTTTCCGCTCACAGATTTTAGATCCGTAAGTCCCCCAAGCTTTCTGTACCACTGTCATGGCCAAGCTCTCTGGCTGTGATTTTCCTTGCGAATAATAAAAAAGCATGTTCGTTCTGAAAACTGAAAACTACCTTAGAGATGAAATGGAAACGTAGAAGTTTTCGGCTCAGTGTTAAACGTGGCAGCCCGGATGGGAGGGAAGTTTGGGGGAGAATGGATACATGTATATGTATGGCTGAGTCCTCCATTGTTTACCTGAAGCTATCACAGTATTGTTAGTGGGCTATACCCCCAATACAAAATAAAGTGTTTAAAAAAATAAAGTAAAACAAATTATTTTTAAAATTGCAAGTGTATAATGAGGAATAAATAGAAAATGACTAAGTGACAAAAGAAAAAAAGCAGAGATTTTGTCTCCTCCTAACTCTCATTCTCACCACCTCAGTGAATAAAAGCAGGTACAATTTCATGAGCTTCTTAAAAAAAAACTATTAAATTAAAAGCAATTAAAAATACACAAAAAAGCACCTCTCCAGTACTTATAAAATGTAATGTGCTCCCCTCCCAGTACATGTTAATTTTTTTTGTTCTTCTAAATGAGAGTATAGCATTGCATGCAAATACCACAGCTTGTGAGCTTTATGTAACCAGTTGTCAAATAATGCATATTTTGACTGTTTTGGCCATCCATCACATTCAATGGTGTGTATTTATACACGTATATTTGCACACTCCTCAATTTGTAAGAGTGGGATAGGATCAATATCAAAGGATATTCATCCAGCTAGCTTATTTTGAAAATCATTTCAAAATACCTTTCAAAATAAGGTTGTATTTCTCACTTAATATTATGACATATATTTCCTACATCATCATTAAAAAGTTATTGTTAATAGCTGAATAACATTTTTACATATATGCCCTGTAATTTATCCAACAGTATTCTCATTTATGTGATTTTTGAGGTTCTCAATGTTTGCAAAATAAGTGCCTCTGCTGGAATCTGCTCTTCTTTATTGTGCTGATGCATGTCTTTGTGTTCATTGTGACAGAATTAACGTGCCTGATTATTAACTCTCAAGTTGAAACTAGAATTTTACATATTTATTATGGAAAATAGCATGAAAGTATTTTCAGAAAGAAAGGTCAAATTTAATAAATTTATTAATATTTTTAGGAAATAAAGAATGGTAGGTGAATAGAGATCCAAAGTGTAGTTGTCTTTATTTAGAGGTGGAAAGGGAGACGGGTGGAGAAGAGAAATGTACAATAAGCAGTTATGTTTGAAATGAATTCTAGTATATAAAATTTGGGGCTCCCCTGGTGGTTCAGACCTTAAAGAATTTGTCTGCAATGCAGAAAACCCAGATTCCATCACTGGGTCGGAAAGATTCCCTGGAGAAGGAAATGGCAAAACATTTCAGTATTCTTGCCTGGAGAATTCCATGGCCAGAGGAGCCTGGCGGACTACAGTCCATGGGGTCAGACATGACTGAGCACCTAACACACACACATATATAATTTTAAATAGAGTAGTAATATGCTTTTCATACTGTTCTGCACAGTCATGCCTGAGTGACTGAACGGAACTGAATAAGCTTTATGAATGCTGTACTATAGCAGCATTCTACTCAGCTAGGGAAGGTAAGAGTCTGGGTATTTCTTCTTCAAAAAACTGACACAAAGAATATGAAGTCCTATGCACACTAATATGTTGGAGAACTCGGCAGAATGCAGGGGACCTTGCCTCCTCATCACTCTACATTAGGGTTCCTGTGGCTCAGCTGATAAAGAATCTACCTGCAATGTGGGAGACCTGGGTTCGATCCCTGGGTTGAAAAGATCTCCTGGAGAAGGAAAAGCCTACCCACTCTAGTATTCTGACCTGGAGAATTCCATGGACTGTATAGTCCATGGGGTCGCAAAGAGTTTCTGAGAGACTTTCCCTCACTCAACAGTGGCACTGTTGCCATCTGGAGCTAGATAATGCCCTATTGCGGGTGCTGTCCTGTGTGCTGTGGGACGTTTAGCAGCACCACTGGCTTCTACACGCCAGATGCCAGTAGCAACTCCTACCCAACCATGACAAATGAAATTGCCTTCAGATATTGCTAGATGTCCTCTTTGGGAAAAAAATCCCCTTGGGCTGAGAAGTTCTGCCCTACAATAAAGTCAACCAAGCCCCAGGCTAACAGAGCTGAAGAATAATAGTCAAACTTCAATAGTTCAGTTCTGTCATTGAGTCATGTCTGACTCTTTGTGACCCCATGGATTGCACCCCCAGGCTTCTCTGTACAACACCAACTCCCAGAGCTTGCTCAAACTCATGTCCATTGAGTTGGTGATGCCATCCTACCATCTCATCCTGTCATCCCCTTCTCCTCCTGCCTTCATTCTTTCCCTGCATCAGGAAATGATGCTTTCAAATGAGTCAGCTCTTCGCATCAGGTGGCCAAAGTACTGGAGTTTCACCTTCAGCATCAGTCCTTCCAGTGAACATTCAGGACTGATTTCCTTTAGGATGGACTGGTTAGATATTCTTGCAGTTCAATGGACTCTCAAGAGTCTTTGCCAACACCACAGTTCAAAAGCATCAGTTCTTCAGCACTCAGCTTTCTTTATAGTCCAACTCTCACGTCCATACAGGACTACTGGAAAAACAATAGCTTTGACAAGATGGACCTTTGTTGGCAAAGTAGTGTCTCTGCTTTTTAATATGCTCTCTGGGTTGGTCATGGCTTTTCTTCCAAGGAGCAAACACCTTTTAATTTCAGGGCTGCAGTCATCATCTGCAGTGATTTTGGAGCCCTGAAAAATAAAGCCTCTCACTGTTTCCATTGTTTCTCCATTTATTTGCAATGAAGTTATGGGACCAGATGCCATGATCTTCAGTTTTTGAAGGCTGAGTTTTAAGTCAGCTTTTTCACTCTCCCCTTTCACTTTCATCAAGGGGCTCTTCAGTTCCTCTTCACTTTCTGCCATATGGGTGATGTCATCTGCATATCTGAGGTTACTGATATTTCTCCTGGCAATCTTGATTCCAGCTTGTGATTCAGCCTGGCATCTCACATGATGTACTCTGCATATAAATTCAACAAGTAGGGTGACAATATGCAACCTTGACATACTCCTTTCCCGATTTGGAACCAGCCTGTTGTTCCATGTTTGGTTCTAACTGTTGCTTCTTGACCTGCATAAAGACTTCTCAGGAGGCAGGTAAGATCAGTAGACACTTATGGAAAACTCTGCATTAAAGGCAAAGAGCAAAATGAGCAAAAAAGAAAAAAAACAGAGGGGAGAACAAATGCAATACTGCAAGAGGAGGACAAAAGTTCAAACTATATCATGATTAACATCTTCAGAAAGATTAGCTTATATACATGAAGTAAATACAAGCTTTTACTTAAAAAATCAAGAATAAGAAATAACTTTTGGTTATCAAAATTGTGATGTTTGAAATAAAATAATAGGACTAAAAGATAATGGTAAGAATTCTTTCAGAAAGTCAACCAAAGGGTTAATAAATAGAAAATGGAGTAAAATGGGGTCAATTTAGAAGATAAAAACTTGGAGAAAATAGAGTGGAGGAAATTATCAAATATAATAATAATACAAGAGATGTTTCCTGTGTGCAATGCTTGGGAAGCAAAATAACATCAGACTTCTTGTGGCAAAGAAAAATAAAAAATAATGGAATACTAGCTTTAAAAATTTAACAGAAAATGGTGTTAATCCAGATATTTGCAATAAGCTTAGCTATCAGTCAAGTGTTATGGCAAAATAAGGACATTGTCACAAATATGTGATGTCAAAAATCCATCTTAGATGCACCATCTTAGAAACATCTGTTGAATAAACTTTACAAAAATGAGAGTAGATCCAAATAAAAGAGAATGGCAGAGAAGGTCTTTAAAATAATGTTGAAGGGAGTCTTTATGACACAGGAGATCTAGAGAACAGCTCATTCATATTGGAACAGGAGGATGAAAGAATATAATCATGTTATCTCCAAGGGAAAAAAAGAACCAATAGATTATTTCACGTACTTGACCTTACTGAAAAAGATTGTGTAATTCTGTGAGAGAGATGGGGAAGATTGTGCCATTGCTGTCTGTACAAAACTAAACAAATGAAAAAAAATTATGATCAGCAGTAAAAACAAAGAGCTGTGCAAGAAATGAAATTCTTTGTTACATACCTCAGCTGTGAGCAGTACTTAAACAAATATAATAGTGGAAACACTGACTCTTCATTTTTAAGAAATTGTGATAAAACAGAAGAATCACAGAGGTATAAGAAAAAAATATGTCAGTGGTTTCTAAGTAAGCTATATCCTCCTTTTTTTCATAAAAGCAATGTCAAGAAAAAAAACAAGACATAGTAGTGTAAATGTATTCAGAAATATATGTAATTGCCAAATTAAATAGCTAAAAGTTAAGAGCAGTACCTGGGGATCAGAATCTAGGAGTCTAGAGAGTGGAAAGGAAACTTCTCTTATTTACAATAAGTTTATAGAATGTGTTTATTTAACTCATAAAGCACAAATTGATTTTCCAAAAGTCTGGGCAATTCTGGGCAAGCACACAGAAAACGTCTTTGGGGGGCAGTGAAACATGATGTGTGATTTTGGACCTTCCTCTCAGACTCACTGAATCAAAATTTCTAGTGCTTGAGCCCAAGAATCAACATTTTAATAAAAGCTCCCCAGTTGATGCATATGTAAATTAATGTATGGAAATCACTATATATGATGTTCAGGTATTAAATTTTCAAGGTATAATTACAAAAATAGTATCAAAGTAGTTTTATGGATCGATATGTGTAGAATATTTCAATGCAGAGATTTGGGATGGGGAGAGAGAGAAAGAAAGAGAATGTCCATCATCACTGGACTATATATATCTTTATGTAGTTGTCCATCATCATTGGAATACTGCCAGAAGGCCAAATGTTAAGGTCTATGCTGTCATAAAAAATTTACCTGCTGGGTACTCAGCTGTACTCTGTGCTCATAAATCTTCAGTTCCAGACCCTGGATAGTTGTATCATAAACATAAACACTCTGCCTAGCAGGCATTTGACTGATCTGTCTTTACAAGCAAGGGGTTTATTAAAAATATAAGGCATTCCCTGAATGTTTACTTATTGTCACCTCTCCATCAATCAGTTCTTTTTTTCATACAGTAACCAAAAAAAAAACATTAGCGCATGTACAAAGCAGGTGTTTGGAGTCCAGCTGGTGTTAGAGTAAATGAGGAAGGTTGTTGAGGATGAGTGATGCTACCCTACCTTTTATGACTGAGGACTTCGGGAAGCTGGGCAATCCTCAGATACTTTGGATTTTGATCTTCAAATTTTTTAGGTCATGGGGACCTAATAAATTTTATTTACTGCTCAATGATGAACAATAAATTAGATAATAAATTAAACACTGCTAGAAAGCTATTTAAATGATCTCCATAAAAGCCTAGAATTAAACAAGAAAAGATTTTACTATAAAGTGTGGGTTACAAAATAGCCTAAAATCAAAATTTTGGAGAGAAAAATGCTGAAGAATTTTTTTCACATAAAAATAAATAATTATGAGGCCAGTATTACCTAGACAGCAAAGCCAAGGATAGCATAAAATGCAAAATAAAACAAACAATAACAAAAACTATAGAGTAATATCTCTCAAAGACTTTGATACAAAAATTCTCAACACAATATTAACAAACTAAACCCAACCAATGTAAAAAGAAGTATGTAACGTGATCAAGTGGGATTTATTCCAAGTGTGCTAGGCTGGCTCAATATTCACAAAAAAATAAAATAACAATGTAACCACCATAACAATGGGCTAAAATAAGAAAAGGCATATAATCAGATCAATTGATGAAGAAAATTCATTTGACAAAACCAACAGTCATTCATAGTAATAACTCTCAGTAAGTCGGGAAAACAGAAAAATGACTTTAACTTGATAAAAAATAAGCACAGAAAACCTGTTGTTGTTGTTGTTGCTCCACCTTCTTTCTGGCCCAGCTCTCACATCCATACATGACTGCTGGAAAAACCATAGCTTTGACTATATGGATCTTTGTTGGCAAAGTGATGTCTCTTAGCTGACATCTTACTTGATGAAGGACTAAATGTCTTTCCTCTATTATTGAAAACAAGGGAAGAATGGTCCACTTTCATTATTGTTGTTTGACATATGGCTGGAAATACTTGCCGCTGCAATACAGCAAAGAAAAGAAATAAGAGGCACTCAGATTGGAAAGGAAGAAATAGAACTCTTCATGAAAAAATTTCCCAAAAGAAATATTTTCCCCCACCTTCCCCCCACCAAAAAAAAGAGAGTCTTCCTAGAATTAATAAGTTCAGTAAGGTTAAAAGAGAAAATATCAAAAGGGAAATATCAATCACATATCTATGTACAAACAATGGACATACAGAACTAAAGTTAAAAATAACACCATTTACAGTTGCTCCAAAGAAATGAAATACTTAGGTATACACTTCAGCAAAACATTTACAACGTTTGCATGCTGACCATTACAAAATGCTGACCAAAGAAACCAAAGAGGACCTAACAGATGGGGGAGATAATAGGCTTATGGATTGGAAGACTCAAAATCATAATAAATTGGTCAATTATTCCTAGATTGACCTATAGGTTTAATGCAATTCCTGTGAAAATTTCAGCACGGCTTTTATTTTTAGACATAGACAAGCATATTCTAAACCACGTGCAGGAAGGAACAAGCCCTAGGGTCTCTAAAACAATTTGACAGAGAAAAATAGGGTCGGGGGAATTACTCTGATTACTGTTTGGAGGGACTTCCATGATAGCTCAGTTAATGAATAACCCAGCTGCAATGCAGGAGACTGGGGTTCCATTTCTGGGTAGGAAGATCCGCTGGAGAAGGGATAGGCTATCCGCTCCGATATTCTTGGGCTTCCCTTGTGGCTCAGCTGGTAAATAATCCACCTGCAATTCTGGAGACCTGGGTTCGATCTCTGGGTTGGGAAGATCCCCTGGAGAAGGGAATATCTACCCATTCCGTTATTCTGGCCTGGAGAATTCCATGGACTACTTAGTCCATGGGGTCGCAGAGAGTTGGACATGACTGAGCAACTTTCACTTCACTTCACTGTGTGGGAAGGAAAGAGGTGGCAGGAGGTTGTTTATAAAAGGATAGTAGGAGGGGTCTTTGTGGTGTTGGAACTTTTCAGTATCTTGACTGTCACAGTGGATACACAACCAGCACAGGTGATAAAATTGTAAAAAAAAAAAAAATTAACACAAATACATGAAATTGAATACAAGCATAACTAAGGAAACCTGAATAAGATTGGTATAAATATCTTGCTTGTGATGTTACACAGTAGTTTCGTAAAATTTTACCATTGTAGAGGACCACACAAAGCATACAACTCTGCATTCTTTCTATACAACTAAGTGTAAAACAGCAATGATCCCAATAACATTTTCAATTAAAAATCAATGGTGAGTTCAAAATTGTGAGTAAAAGTTAAAGCAAAAATATAAATTTTAATACTAGTGTCTGAACGTGTAACTTGCTATCAGATGGGAGTGAATGGCATTTTATATTCTTAACAATTTTAAGCACAACCAAATGCATAAATATATACAACCTAAAATAATTATGAAAATATTGAATGCAATAACTTAACAAGTTTACACATGCATGGAGTGGTCATCTAGCAGGCAGAACATTTGTAAAATACCATATGATTCCAGATGTTACTTCTCTGGCCTCAGTTTCCTCATCCATAAAACATGGGCTTGAGTCTAGGACCTGTGTGTGTGTGTGTGTGTGTTTGTGTGTGTGTGTGTGTGTGTGTGCTAAGTTGCTTCAGTCACGTCTGATTCTTTGCAGCCCTATGGACCATAGTCCACAAGGCTCCTCTGTCCATGGGGATTCTCCAGGAAAAAATACTGGAGTGAGTTGCTGTGCCCTCCTCCAGGGGTTCTTCCTGACCCAGGGATCCAACCCATTGTCTCTTAAGTCTCTGGCATTGGCAGGTGTGTTCTTTACCACTAGCACCACCTGGGAAGCCCGAATCTAGGATAGTATTATTCAGCATTGTAAAAACCACAAAGCAAGTCACATATGTAATTTTAGGTTTTCTGGCAGCCACATTGAAAGGAGTAAAAAGGAACAGGTGAAATAAATTTTATAAGTTTTACTAACCCATTATATCCAAAATATTGTCATTTTCAACGTATAATTATGTTAAAAATCAATATTTGCCTTTTTCTACTGTGCTCAAAATCCATTCTTCCATTTATACTGCACTCAGTCTGGACTGGCTGCATTTATTTATTTATTTATTTTTAATTTTTATTTTTGCTTTATTTTACTTTACAATACTGTCCTGCCCTACATTGACATGAATCCACCACGGGTGTACATGAGTTCCCAATCCTGAACCCCCCTCCCACCCCCCACCCCATATCATCTCTCTGGATCATCCCCGTGCACCAGCCCCAAGCGTCCTGTATCCTGCATCGAACATAGACTGGCGATTCGTTTCTTACATGATAGTATACATGTTTCAATACCATTCTCCCAAATCATCCCACCCTCTCCCTCTCCCACAGAGTCCAAAAGTCCGTTCTATACATCTGTGTCTCTTTTGCTGTCTCGCATACAGGGTTATCATTACCATCTTTCCAAATTCCATATATATGTGTTAGTATATTGTATTGGTGTTTTTCTTTCTGGCTTACTTCACTCTGTATAATCGGCTCCAGTTTCATCCATCTCATTAGAACTGATTCAAATGTATTCTTTTTAATGGCTGAGTAATACTCCATTGTGTATATGTACCCCAGCTTTCTTATCCATTCATCTGCTGATGGACATCTAGGTTGTTTCCATGTCCTGGCTATTATAAACAGTGCTGTGATGAACATTGGGGTACATGTGTCTCTTTCAATTCTGGTTTCCTCGGTGTGTATGCCCAGCAGTGGGATTGCTGGGTCATAAGGCAGTTCTATTTGCAATTTTTTAAGGAATCTCCACACTGTTCTCCATAGTGGCTGTACTAGTTTGCATTCCCACCAAGAGTTTGCATTCTCCACACCCTCTCCAGCATTTATTGCTTGTAGACTTTTGGATTGCAGCCATTCTGACTGGTGTGAAATTGTACCTCACTGTGGTTTTGATTTGCATTTCTCTGACTGGCTGTATTTAAAATGCTCAAGAAAAGTATGAGGCTAGTGGCTACCATATTGGACAGTGCAGGTCTATATGACTTCTGAGACTCCCTCTCTCATTCTAAAATTTTAAAATTCTGAAATGTGTAAATACTTAGGGGTCTAAAGTAGAGTATATCTTGCTCCTCCAGATCACACTCGTGTTTCAGCTACAAACTCTACAATAAATACAATCCCTGGTGTCTCAGAAGGTAAAGAATCCATCTGCAATGTGGGAGATCTGGGTTCTGTCCCTGGGTTGGGAAGATCCCCTGGAGGAGGGCATGGCAACCCATTCCAGTATTCTTGCTTGGAGAATCCCATGGACAGTGGAGCCTGGCGGGCTACAATCCATGGGGTCACAAAGAGTCAGGCGTGACTGAGGGACGAAGCAGAGAGCACAGCACAGAACATCAGAGGGTTTTCAGAGAGCAATCTTAGTACCGAAAGCCACAGCTTCTGTCTGGTACCTGTGAACAGACAGTATCCTTGACACGTTTGTGGACATAATTTGTCCTTCCTGGTTTCAGTCATTCAGGAGGGAGCTCGGGTGAAAGGGCAGGAGCCAGGCTGCTAAGAGGGGCGTGTGAGTTTCCTGTGAGCTGGGCTCTTTGTCTCCTGGTCTCTCCCCCCGCAGGTGGGCATTCTCCATCTCTCTTGTCACAAGCCGAAAGGCAGCAAGAGCCAGCTCCAGTTGTGTGTTGTGGCTTCCCCCAGTTGGCAGCCAGAGCGGCAGACTGTAAATGCACCTGATGCTCTCAAAATGCAGCTGGGAGGTTTCCAGAAGTCAAAGAACTAGAGTAAACAGCTTCTTATTTTCCTCTGGAGTCCTTATGCTAACTAGAAGGGTCTTTTAGACCCCAGCACATCTCACTTGTATGCTCTTGGTTTCTTCACAAACCTTCACCTGAAGCAAACACTAGAAACCCTCACTCAATCTTTGATTCACAACACGCCTTCATGAGACATCAAGTGACATTCCTTTCCTCACCACATTTTCTTGCTTTGTGTCGAAGAGAAACATATAACAATCACTGCTATCTGTTGAATACTCATAGTGCAATGAACAGTGGGTACTTTCTCAGTGGTATTCCATTTACTTCTCACAACACCTATGGGGTAGGTGCCATTATTTTCACAGTCCATAAAACTGAGTTGAGATATTCAGAAGTTACAATACCTGGCTGAGCTCTTCCAGTTAGAAAAGAGCAGAGACAGAATTCAAACTCTGATCTGTAAAATGACAAATTTCAAATATCACGGAAATTCCATAACTCTAAGGCATGATGAGGAAATAGTTTACTGTCATCAGAGAACTGGGGTCGCAGACAATGCTACAACAGGGCAGAGAAATTAAAACCGTCCTTTCATTTCAGGTCCTGCCTTTGATGTCAGCTAGCCAAGAGCATCACCTCTGAACTTGAATTCTACATTCAAATACTTCCAAAGCAATCTTCTACATTAGTTTTTATTGCAGAATGATTGATTGATAAGATTGTATTAGTTTCAAGTATATGGTATAATGATTCTTCTTTTTTCCAATTATGTTTCATTATAAGCTATTATACAATATTGGGTATAATTCTTGTGCTATGCAGTAAATCGTTGTTGCTTATCTATTTCTTGTGTGAAAGTGAAAGTGAAGTCTCTCAGTTGTGTCGGACTCTTTGCGACTCCATGGACTGTAGGCTACCAGGTTCCTCCGTCCATGGGATTTTCCAGGCAAGAATACTGGAGCAGGTTGTCGTTCCCTTCTCTAGGAGATCTTCCCTACCCAGGGATCAAACCCGGGTCTCCCACATTGTAGGTACACTCTAGCATCTGAGTCACCAGGGCAGTCTATTACTTGTATAGTAGTTTCTATCTGCCAATCTCATACCCTTAATTTGTCCCTCCTTCTTCTTGCTCTATTTCAAACCACAAGTTTCTTTTCTGTGTTATATCTCCCTTTTAATTTTATTTACAGATTTATTTGTTTTATTTTTAGATGGCACGTATAACAGCTATTACATAGTATTTGTCTTTCTTTGACAAATGCTAAGTGTAATATTTATTTTCCATGGGGATGGTCTTGATCCCTGTCTCCTGTACAATGTTACAAAGCTCTGTCCATAGTTCATCAGGCACTCTGTCTATCAGATCTAGTCCCTTAAATCTATTTCTCACTTCCACCGTATAATCATAAGGGATTTGATTTAGGTCAAGTGCTGAAGAATTGATGCGTTTGAACTGTGGTGTTGGAGAAGACTCTTGAGATTCCCTTGGACTGCAGGAGATCCAACCAGTCCATTCTGAAGGAGATAAGCCCTGGGATTTCTTTGGAAGGAATGATGCTAAAGCTGAAACTCCAGTACTTTGGGCACCTCACGCGAAGAGTTGACTCATTGGAAAAGACTCTGATGCTGGGAGGGACTGGGGGCAGGAGGAGAAGGGGACGACCGAGAATGAGATGGCTGGATGGCATCACTGACTCGATGGACGTGAGTCTGAGTGAACTCCGGGAGTTGGTGATGGACAGGGAGGCCTGGCGTGCTGAGATTCATGGGGTCGCAAAGAGTGGGACACGACTGAGCGACTGAACTGAACTGAACTGAACTGAATGGTCTAGTAGTTTTCCCTACTTTCTTCAATTTAAGTCTGAATTTGGTAATAGCGAGTTCATGATCTGAACCACAGTCAGCTCCTGGTCTTGTTTTTGTTGACTGTATAGAGCTTCTCCATCTTTGGCTGCAGACAATATAATCAATCTGATTTCGGTGTTGACCATCTGGTGATGTCCATGTGTAGAGTCTTCTCTTGTGTTGTTGGAAGAGGGTGTTTGCTATGACCAGTGCATTTTCTTGGCAAAACTCT